>PVJD01016332.1:0-21396 GCA_004026545.1 Mormoops blainvillei
GTAAGCTGCAGGGAAACACAGGGGCCTGGTTTGTTTTGTCCATTTCTCTGTCTCCAGACCCTAGAACCGTGTAAACATGGTAAATAATTGTTTCTTGAATAATTGAACAGTTAAGGGAAGGACCCCGTCCCAAGCTGATGATGCTCTTTCGAGTCTGTGTTCCGCTGCTGGACCAGCTGTCGCTGACCTGGCTCCGGAGACTGTGAGGCGGGGTGCCTGGGGTGCTGGGGTGGTAGGAGTGGCTGCCCCAGGCCCTCCTTGGTGGGGGAATGTGCCAGGTCCCAACCCTCCAGGGCTTCTCAAGGACCCCAGGCTGGGAGGCAGGCTGCCTCTGGTCCCTGGGAGCCACAGACTTCTGAGAATTCAGGAACCAGCCCTGCCCTGGGCGGGCTTGGGGTCCCTATGCTAGGTGCATGGTGAGGCCTTTATAGCCACGGGTCCCAACCCTCCCCAAGGGTTGGGTGACTTTGGGGCCATCCCTTTCCCTCCCTGGGCTGGCACACAGCCGGGAGGCCTGGCCTTGTTCCCTAGAAACACTGGATCAGTCCATTCCAGCAGGTCCAGGCATTTGTTCCTCTGTGCCCGGAGACCCAGGCCTCTTCGAACGCAGGACAGAAAGACGAGGTGGCCCTGCAGGGCCTTTGACTCTGCCAGTCCGTGGATGGACTGCCTACACACGCGTACCTGCCCGCGTTGGGGCTGGGTATGCATTTGTTCGCAAGGCTCTGAGCCCATGACAGGCTGGCCTTTTCTCCCAGGGCACTGGCCTTGGGGTCTGTTGGGTCTGTTCTCTCAGTGCGCCACGTTTGCGGCTCCTCACATGCTCCGCCCACCCTGTCCTGCCGGGGTCTGTGACCCCCTGGAGAGGAGAGGATACGCCACATGTCGCCAGCACTGGAAGGGCCAGGAGGTGGTCTAGTCCACAGGAAACCCAGGCCCTGAGATGCGAAGCGGCCAGCCAGAAGACACAGGTCCGCGGGTGGGTTGGGGGTCGCGGCTGGCTGAGTCACGGCTCCCCTCCGGTTTCTGTGCCTTCTTTTGTCCTTGAGGATATGGGCATGGTCAGGAGTTTTCAAAAAATTTGTTTAATCAGGAGAACATTTTTGTTCAAAGCGAAGCTTACATGAAAGCTCATCTATAAATCAGTGATGAAAGGGTGACCATAAAATATCCGACGCGAATCGGGTAGACCGGCTTGACAAGTCTGTACCGCCGCCCCTGTGGGTTACTCCTGTTTTATAGAGAAGCTGGAGTCCACACAGAGCCCAGTGAGCCCCTGTAACAGGGGCCAGCCTGCCTGGCATTGTGGGGGACCAGGGCCCCGGCCCTGAGGCCACCCTGTCACGGAAGCCCCATGTACCCTGGGAACACAATTTGACTCCCTGTTCTCCTCCCGCTCACCCCCTCAGTTCTCTCCAGCACTGAGCTGTGTCACGTGACTTGTGTAGCTCTGCCTTCTCTGTTTCGGTTTCAGATTTGGTATCAATCACATACTAGGGCTCTTTTCAACATCGCTTATGGGATTGAGCTGAATTGATACCCATAGTTCCAGTTCAGTTGTTTTTACTGCTGTATAATATTCTAGTAGATGAAATTTTCACAACTTAACCATTCTCTTGGGTAAAGGTTGACATTATAAATGCTCGATGATTAAGGAATCTCAAGCAGCACTTTTCAACCGCCTATGGGGTATATTTTTCTGCTGGCCAGCTCCGCCAGGGCCTTCTGAGCGCCCTGTGGGGAGGCAAGGGGCAGGAGGACCCCCTCCCAGAAGCAGCCCTTCGGGGCACTTCTCTGAAGGGCAGAGGGCAGCGAAGAGCCGAGTGCCCCCTGGACAGGCAGCAGGTAGCACCGTTTCGGGGACTCGGAGGCTGGACAGGAGCTGGGTGGGGCCCAAGAAGTGTGGTTTTGCTGCCCCCCTGGGGAGGGGACGAAGAAACAAGCTCACAGGTGTGGTTTGTCATAGCGCACCCCCACGCGTGTGGACTTCAGAGACAAGAGCGGGCGTCAACTGTGAAATTTTCACACAGTGGAATACGTACGGCAGTTCACATCGTTCAGCCAGAACTCCGCGTAACAGCCTGGGTAAGTCCCATAAAGAGCCTTAAAAAACGAAACAAAGCAAAACAAAAACCTAGTTGTGAAGAGATGCATATCGGTCATAATATATAAATGGTATCATTTATTCGAAATTCAAACACGTAAAATCACACCCCATGTGGTTTAAGCTACAAAAATGTGTAAGATCAAGTAGCATCTGATTTGGGTGGGAAGAGGCTGCTTGCAGTGTCCCAGACCGGGCGGTGGCTGAGGCTGGGGTGCAGGTACTTTTAATGCAGATGTGGTGTTTTATTTCCTATATATTTTTCAAAGAAAGGGAGGAAGGAGAAAAGAAGTGAAAAAAGAAAAAGGTAACGTGTTGGAACCAAAGCCAGAGCTGAGGCTTCTCTAACTGTTGAATTGTTCAAACCCAGAGCCACGGAATATTCTCGAAGCCCATGGACACGTCCCTGCAGTCGCACCTCTGGGATGAGGCCCTACAGACTTGGGCATTTGGGCAAATCCACTCTGACTATGAACGTCACTTGCGGGCGATACACAGCAGACGCGACCTGTCCCAGTGGGGTGATGAGAAATAAGTAAACCCCATTACAGAGCCATTTGATCGATTCGAGTTCCAGAAACGGACCGGAGACTTTCTTTTTTGTTCCCAGTCATCTTGCAGAGCCTGCCCAGGGGTCCTCGCAGCTGCCGACACTCCGGCAAGCAGCGCAAGACCGTTTTCATGGAGTCTATTTTGGCCACAGCTGCTATTTCCCCTCGTCCACATCATTTACCCTTTCACCGTGCGAGAAAGGATTTTAATGTCAAAGAGCGACACCTGAATTCCATCAGTTTCCCTGCCGTCCTTCTGTGCCAACCACGAGCAGCTGGCTGTGCGCACAGCCGAGGAGGGGGAGGCAATGGCGGCCCTCTTCCTCCTCCTCCTCTGGCTGCACGACGCTGTTGTTTTCATCCTGCGAGCTGAGCAGTTAGACCTGTTTCCAGGGGTGTCCTTCAGCAGGCAGCCTGACCCACGAAATCAGTCACACAAATGACCCACCACATGTATTAAAAAGCCACCGATATATCAACAGGCCCTAAAACCAGGCAACAGTTAGAATAACTGCTAGATCAGTAGCACTGGGCGCACGAGGCAGGCCCACACTGGAGACACGGGGAAGGTGAGCCTGGGCCTTTTGCTCGTGATCTGCGCCCACTTCATTGTCTATTCAGGGTGTGAATCGTCCTGAACGGCAGAAACCAAGACATGGAGACAGATCGCCATAACAAGATGAAGGGCCAGGTGCCGGGCCATCCACTGGGGGGTCTTTCTGTCCCTAAAGGGATCATTCTCATGACACCTTATCCACGTGTCTTCCGTGGGGTGGAGGGCGAGGGCGGCCGGGGAAGGGGCTGCCTCACTATCTCTGGCACATCCAGACGAAGTGGCCCTGCTCTGCTCAGAAGGCTCTTTTGTCGTACGCCTGGCCCCAACACAAAGAGGGATCCCTCCACGTGATGTCACAGAGGCGGCTAATCAACCAGAATCCTGAACTTGGTGTCTGAAGACCGGGGTTCTAGTCCCGGCGATACCATTCATTAGCTGTGTGACATTGGGTAGGTCATTTGCCCTCTCTGAGCCTTGGTTTTTTTTTATCTGTACAATGGAGCCAGTGGGGTCCTGAGACAGCGTCCTGGACATGAACATGCCCTGAAACCTGGGCAGATCCCCAGAGAGCAATGTGATGACCACACAAGGACTGGACGTGTATCCCCTCCTCTTCTTACAGACCCAGCTGACTTGGGGGGGCTCCAGTGGAGGCCAGGAGACCTGGAAGGGTAACAGAGTGACAAGAGGGAGGAGGTGGGGGAGTCTGGACAGGTTTAGACCATCACAAGGAGGGCTGCCCCAGGGTCAGGGTGGGGCTGGTACTGGACCCTTTCCACTGAACTGCAGGGGTCTTAGGGGACACAGTAGCACGTGGTCGATTAAATTGTGCCCCACCTTCCAAAGAAAGATTTTTTTCAAGTTCTAACCTCTGTTACTTGTGAATGTGACCTTATTTGGAAGTAGGTTCTTTGCAGATGTGACCAAGTTAAGGTGAGGTCATCCTGGAGTAGGGGCGCTCTCGCACAATGGCTGGGCCAGGGCATCTGGGGATATGAAGGGTCGTTCGGCAAGCCCCGGAACATCTTCCGATGAGGACCTGACTCACCAGGCATCGGGTGTCAGCTTCCTGGGTCTTCGGGACCCCAGCCTGTGTGCACCCACCACGTGAGCCCCAGGCCCGAGTTCGCTGCATTGTTAAGCTGGCGTATCCATGCACACGCGTGTGTTTCACACGCCGATGACAAGGGAACATTGGGGTCCCTGTGGAACGTGCGGCTGCACAGATCACGGAACGTATTTATTTTCTGGCAGTTGCATTGATTTATAGTTCTTTATGGAATTGTGCCGTCCTATTCCATTATTTTTCTCTTCTAGTAAAAATTAATTCCATTTTGTTTGAGTGAAACAAAGAATGAAGGAAGGGGGGGAGGGTGGAAGACAGCAAGGGGAGTAGCGAGCGTGGAGCCAGAGCGAACCGGGGGGACGCAACGTGGCCACGCCTCTCCGTGCGGGCTCGGGCAGGCCCCTGTCCTTCCTGCTCCGTGCCCCCGCGCCGCGGAAACGGGGGGCGAGAACGCCCGCTATTGCATTTCGCCTTCCCGGTGTTCCGGGGGCAGGGGCAGTGAAATAGTGGGTATAGATGAAACAGCGGGGTGCAGAGGGGGCACGTACCATTCGGGAGGCTCTTCGGCAAGAGCGTCAAAAGTGGAGAAGTTGCTGAAGCTCCCATGGCAGGAACCTCCCAGTCTGCGGCTCCCGGCGCCGCTCCGGTGTGGGCCGTGCGGAGTCTTGGCAGAGTGGGGACCGCCACGGGGGAGGCAAAAACTGAGAGGAGACCCCCAGGAGGTGCAGCTCAGAGGGCGTGAGGAATTGATTCATTTGGCCCCAGAAGGTGGCATTGTGTCCCTGGCAAGCCCTGGCCTAGCACCTCATCGGCACTGGTCACGTGCTCAGCGTTGTACCTGCGCTGCCTCCTCCGTGACCCGCCCACCAGCTGGTCACCCTTCCCTCCATCTTATAGGTGAGGAAACCGAGGCTCAGGGGCACTTAGGAAAGGCCTGCCCAAAGGCGCGCCCCCGGGGCAAAGTGGGCAGGACTGGGCTGCACTGCTCCTCCTAAAGTTTCTGCCCTGTCCACGGGCAGCTCAGCAAGGTCCCCTTGCGTCCCTCCCAGCAAGGCTGAAACGTTGACGGGAACACCGGCAGCGCCTCTGAGCACCGCGACCCCCATACCTGCCTCCTCAAGGGAGGAGGGCTCGCTGGCCAGTCCGGCCAGTCCCTGCCGCAGCTCAGCATCTCCCAGGCTCCGTCCTTCCTCGCGTTTTCCTCCCTTTGGGAGCGGCAGGCCCGGCTCCCACGGCGGAAGCCCGCCCCTACCTGCCCATCCAGGTGTCTCAGGCTCCCCCCGGAACCTCGTCAACGTGCAGATTCTGCCTCGCTGCTGTTGGGGCGGAGCCCAGGTGAGGTGAGGAGCGAGGTTTTCAAGCAATGGTTCACAGCCTCAGGGCCATGGGACAGTGACCCGGCAGCTTCAACAAAATACTGGATTCCTGGCCCCACTCAGGTGAATTATATTATAGTCTTTCAGGGGCAGAACCTGGGGAATGGGTATTTTTATTTTTTTTAACACTCCCCGGGAGACTCTAACGTGCAGCCGGAGCTGGGAGCCACTGTTCTAGAAGCAGGCGAGGCCCTCTCTGCCCACCTGTGGCTGGGGTAGTGGGCCGGTTTATGCTGGCGTGCCAGGATTCTGTTCGGCAGGCACTGGCTCTCCCCGACTCCCCGTCCTCCTCCTCCTCCCTTTCCTCATTCCTGCTCCCTGTCCTCTCCAGTCTCCCCTTCTTTCTCCGATTCTGGGCATCTGACATTTTTCCAGTGACGGTGGCAGCAGCCCTTTCTTTCCCACTGGTTGTTGTTCTGAGTGTGGGGGCGGCCTTGCTCAGAGGGCCCCAGGCTGGAGGGGCATGCAAACCTCGGAGCCCTGTGGGCGCGCGGGCCTGCGTGCTCTCTGGACCCCTGCAGTGCCCGGGGGACAGCTGGGGCCTTGCCCTGTGCTGCAGGCGGGGAGGAGGCCTGAGCTAGAGGGAGATGACCCGATCACCCCCAAGCCTCCTCAGTGCCCTTAGCTCTCTGCCCACCTGGCAGCCTCCCCTGGGCGCCTACTGAGAGGCCAGTCTCTTGCCCACTTCCTGCCCCGTTCTCTGAGTGGCACCTAGGTACCTGGACAGCTCTGTGGGAGATGGAACAGGCTGGGGCCAGGGCCCCTGGTATTAGCCCAGCACCCCCACAGGCCTTGAGTAGGGCTGAGCCACTGAGGTCACAGGTGTGGAGGGAGAACTCCCTTCCCCTGGAGTGCGGGTCAGGCCACACTGAGCCGCTGGTGACTGACAGAGTACGGAAAGGGGGTGAGAGCCACGCGTGCGGTGGTGGAAACTGGTAGGCCCCGCCCTGACCAGGAGGTCAAGGTGAACATCGCGTGCTGCCCACCTGGTGTGACACAGGGAGAGGGCCTCTCCCCCCTTTGTGTGTTTTTCTCCCAAACCATAATCACTGCGGTCGTGAGAAAACGGCACACATGCCCAGACTGAGGGGCAGTCTACAGACGCCTGACCGATACTCTCAAGGCTACCAAGGTCGTGGAAAGCAAGGGAAGACCAAGGAGCTGTAGCAGAGTCATCGTCATATGCTGGGTGGGACCCTGGGACAGAGAAGGACTTTGGTGGGAAAGCCAGGGAAACCCAACTGAAGGTGTGGCCCATAGTGCCAATGTTAATTTCTTAATTAAAAAAAACCTTTTTTTTCTGTCATTGTTTCCAGAGAGAAGGGACAGGAGGGAGAAAGAGAGGGAGAGCAACATCGATGTGAGAGAGAAACATCGATCAGGTGCCTCTTGCATGCGCCCCGACGGGGGACCGAACCCGCAACCCAGGCGCGTACCCCGACTGGAACTCAACCCCCCGACCTTTTGGTTGGTGGGACGATGCCCAACCCACTGAGCCACGCTGGCCAGGGCTAATTTCCTTGTTTTAATAACGATGCTCTGGTGTAGATGTTAATCTTAAGGGAAGCCAGGTGAGAGCAGAGGAGACCTCTCTGTGCCATCTCTGCAGCTCTCCTGTGAATCTGAAATTATTTCAAAATTAAAAGTTACTTTAAAAGTGCAGAGTGGAAATAAATGAGGCGAGGAACGGCCTTTCTCTCTTAAACACGGCCTGAGCTATCAGGCCGACTCACGGGCGCAGGCAGAAAGCTGGCTGGGGCTGAATTTACTGCTAGGCCACAGGCCTGCCTGATTCTCTTTGCCGTGATTTACAGCCACGGACGCGGACCCCCATCGATCCTCGCTCTGAGCCCCCAGAGCAGGCGCGGGGTCCTCTGGGCAAAATCGATGCCTGCAGGGGCCTGTGTGCATTTCCCTGCCACCGCAGAAATCCAGATTTATGTCCTGGGCAAGATATATCCCAGGGCGACGGGTGGGGGCTTGACTGAGGAGACCCGAGGTCTGGGTTCCAGGCTCAGGTCTGCCATTTACATCGGTGTGATTTAGGGCTATTTACCTTCCCTCTCCGGACCCGAGTTTTGGAAATGGTCTCTACGGCCACCTCTAGCTCATACCCTTAGGTTTCTCTGAAGGCAGACAAGAGACCATGGCCCTGGGTAGAAAACCTTGGGTAGAAAAGAATATTATCGGACTGAGCGTATGGAAAGGCTGGAGGCTCGGAAGTGGGCAGAGTCAGCGTGAATGAAGGGAGAGTGATTGTGGTGACGAGCAGCCCAATATTTCAGAGGCTTCACGCCGTGGAGCAGGAGGCAGTGGTGGTGGGCGGGGCTCTGTGCTCCGCGCAGCCACCCAGAGGCCCAGGCTCCCTCCACCTCTGGCTCCGAGGCCTGGGAAGCCTCTCCCTTCAACCATTGGAGGACGACCCAGAGTCATCCGGGAGGGATGCAGCATTGGAAGTGGTACACATCACCATCACGCACACCGCGCTGGCCAGACCGAAGCGCAAGGGAGCCTGGGAAATGTAGTCTGACAGTGTCCCCCGGAAGGCGGGGGCAGGGGCAGGGCAGGGCGGAGCATCAGTTCACATTAGTGGCACAAGCAACGGAAACCACGAAAGAGCGTTGCTGAGACTGGGCCCCTGGGATGAGTCACTTTCCACTACCCAAAAAGTTTCCATTCTTGCCTCTCCGCCCAGACCACGGGTCCTGGGAGAGCATCCACTTGTTTGGCCCAGCATCGTCTCATGCCCACCCCGTGGCCTAACGGAGGGCAGGGTCCCTCTTCTTCGAGTTCTCGGGGCACGCAATGTGGGGGGATACCCCCAAAGAAGAGAGGATGTTGGGAGGCCCCAAGGCAGCCCACGTGCATTTTAAAAGCACAAAGGTTACCTGCTTTCAAAGACCTCTGCTACATCTGCCTTCAAGTTTGCATTTTAAAATTAGGTAATTTGTGAGGGACACTTAACTCGAACATGAGCCCTTGTGGCTCCAAGTGTCTATGCAAATCACGATTTTGCCCTTAGCCATTATTTCTTGGGAGGCTCTGTATGACAGTCACTGTGCTGAGCAAAGGCATTCAGCGATTCCCCCCACCGGAATCTCATATCCCCAGGGGGAAGGTCGGGAAGGTGATGAGGCAGTGGGAGGTGTCCGCAGGGGAGGTGGGAGCCATGGGGTCGGGTGGACTGGTTTGAGTGTGGCCTGGAGAAGCTCCCCTCGAAGGTGACCCATGAGAGAGAGGCAGCCGGACAGAGTGTGACCTAAGCAAGGGAGGACACAGAGTCCCCAACCAAAAGTATCAAGGCCTATCAAATGATCAGCTGATTGGAATAAGATTTAGAAGTGACAGGAAAAATTGCAAATGACCCCCAAGAAACCCACCTTGTTCCCACAGGACAGGGGTTGGCCCACTGTGGCCTGAGGCCACAGTGTTTTACGGGAACACAGCTGCCCTCACCTGCTTTCACTGCTTTTGCAGCGGCAGGGCTGGAGAGTCCTGAGGACTGCTAGGCTCACAAAGCCTGGAACATTCTCTCTCTGGGAGGCAGCGGCATGGACTGCAGGGGCCTGACATTCTCAGACGCTTCTCCAGTTGACAGGTGGGTCTTATCTCCCGGTTAGCGGAGGGACGCAGAAGTTATACCTTTATCAGTTTCAGCAGAGACTTTGAAAGACTGTTTCAAGTTCCTGCTGTGTGTCTCTTGGAGCCCCGAGCCACTGTGTAAGAAGCACGACTGCTACGCTGGACAGACCCCATAGAGAAAGAGCGGGGAACTAGTGAGCCCAGCTTTCCAGTTGTCCCCACAAAGCTACCAGGCATGTGAAGCCATCTTGAACCTTCCAAGACCAGACTAGCCAGCAACTGAATGTCACCGAGTGATTCCAGTTAACGCCACCTGAGACCAGGGATGCACCCGGCTGAGTCCACCCCAAATGTCTGATCTGCAAAACCATGCAATAAGATGAAACAGTGGTTGTTTAAAGCCACTGACACCACTGTGTGGTGTTACTCAGCGATGGAGATCCCGATCAGGCAGGGAGGAGAGACGGACCACACCGATGCCTCGTCCCCTGGAAGGGTGAAGGGGGATGACCGAGGGGGCTGGTCACTGAATCACAGCACCGTGCCCACGCTTTGAAAGCTGAGGGGAAGTTGCTGCTCCAGGAGAAAGAGTGTTCCCGACACATCGTGACTGGAGCTGCGCACTCTCCCAGGTCCCTGTGGCGTCCCCCCTCCCATCCTCTGATGTGCTGAGAGCCACGTGGGCGCAAAAGAGAATCACCAACTAGTGTCCCATGGGAGTGAGGGCTCAGCCCAGAATAGTGGGAAAGGACCGAGGATGGAAAGGAACTTAGGCAAGAGGTAGATGTGGGGACGGAGGAGCCCCCCACGCACCGAGTCGTGTTTCTAGAAGGAGAACGGAGCATCTGCCTCATCTCTCTGACCTGGTGACAAAAGCCTCTCCCCCTGTAAGGACCCACCCAACAAATCCAGAGTCCTAGTTTCCACTGGGGCCGTTGATCTAATCCTGCTTTCAGGGCCCCCCCCCCCCCTCCGTCCCAGTTAAGTAACATCGTCACCGGTTTGGGGGAAGTAGGAGGTGGGCATCTTCAGAGGATTGAGGCTCTGCCTCTCACAGCCTGTTACTTCCTGGATTTAAGATGTGGGGTTGTTTTCATCTTCTTTAAAATTTTGTAATGAGCCCTGGCCTTGTGGCTCCGTTGGTGGGAGCACCAACCTGTATACCATAGGGTCGCGGGTTCGATCCCTGGTTGGGGCAAGAGGCAACTGATGGATGTTTCTCTTTCGCATCGATGTTTCTCTCTCTCTCTCTCTCTCTCTCCCTCCCTCTCTCCCTCCCTCCCTCCCTCCCTCTCTCCCTCAAATCAATAAGCACGTCCTTGGGTGAGGATTAAAAATATTTGTAATGACCATATATCATTTTACAGGAAAACACGGATTATTATTTGGAGCCTAAAGCGACTTTCCCTTCTGTCCGGGATCCGGCTGCTCCCCACGATGGGGACCTGAGTCAAAATCCTCGCAACCAGGGAGCCTTTGTCCGGATGTCCCCGGTGCAACTCATGGCTGGGTAATGTGTCGGCTCCCCATTTCTCTGGATCGGGTCCCAGGACACCAGGGGGACGCAGCCCAGGCACACACAGCTGGACAGCGAGGAGGTGCTTGGATACTGCCACACTGACTGCCAGCTTCCGGTGAGAATGGACCGGGTGCGGGACGTTTTCGCCTGGTCACAGTCGATTTTCATTACAAGTTAATGCTATAAAGGGCAGGTCTGTCCTCACCTGTGTCACGGCAGCTGGGACTTGAAGCAAGCTGCCTGAGACCTGAGGCCACGTGGACACGTCCCGTTTGCCTCCTTCTATTTCCACAGGGTGGGACGGGTTCAGGACGCCGGGAGGGAAAAGGGACCAGGATCTGCCCAGCTCCTTCAAGCTCTTTCTGCCCTGTCACCGCTGTCTTGACCACTGCACATGAAACCAGCATATGGCGGACACTTCCTGGTTGTCACTGCTCCTTCTGTCCATCTGCCAGTCTCCCTCTGCACCAGGTCCTGAGCATAGCACCCTGCTGGTGTCAGCCCCCTTTGACAGGGGGGGAAACCGAGGCTCGGGCCTTAAAGGAATCGTGCAGGGTTAACACCTCAAGGACGCAGGGCATTTATGTTTTAATCTGTATGACTCCAAAGTTCTGCATTGTAGAGTCTGCTCTCTCCCGCATCAATTGAGAAAAAAAGTAAAAAAACCCCAACCCCCCAAAAAACAGTGACCTCTCTCTTAATGATTTGTGTTGACAAAACTGTTTGTTGTGCGTGTGCATGCGTGTGTATGGCCACGTGTGCACACACGCATGCGCAGGCCCAGCCGTGTCTTGGTGCGCGTGCCTGCGACTTGGCAGCAGTCTGTGGACAGCCTTGGAGCCGGAGGCGCGGGGATGAGCCGTGCCTGTGTCTCCGCACTCGGAACACGTGGGGCCTCTGTTTTGGATCCATAGAATATCCGGGGACAAGCATACAGCCTGGGCCTGGGGGACAGAGGACACGGTACACTCCCAGCCCGCCCCTCTCCTTATTAGGGCCCTGCCCCCAGGGCAGGGAGGCCCCGCCAGCCTCTGCTGTCGGCAAGACAGCCACTGGGTGGAGCCCGTGAGCCATAAACGCAGATGTGCGGCCTCAGCTAAGGGATCTGTAGCGAAGGGGGAAAGTTTGTCACAGCTGAAGAAACTAAGTGCCTCTGTATGTACTGGTTTGTGGTTTTCTTGGGTCTCACAGCAGCTGAGAATTTGTCACTAGTGCTTCTAACACGCTGTGGCACTTAGCCGCCCACCTACATTCCTGAGCCTGCGTGTGGCAGAGCTGGGGAGGACAAACCAGCTCCATCTTCCCTGCGGGTGGGGGGCGGGGCGGGTGGAAGACCAGGGCGGGCAGCCCAAACAGGGGAAGCCCGGCTCTGCCTGCCCTGGAATTGCTGTGTGACCTTGAGCAAGTCTGTCGCCCTCTCTGTGCTCCAGTTAGGGTTCTCGGATATAAATGACAGAAGTGACTGTAACTGAACTCAGCTCACAGAATTCAGAGGGAGGCAGAGAGCTGGGCAGAACAAGAAACACAGATGGTGATGGCTCAGAACTGGGTGAGGTCACCCCCAGCACGGGCTGGCTTGAGGTGCCACACGTGTCCCCCTCCGTGCACTAACTACCCACAGGCCTTGCTGAAGGACTCCGGCTCTGTCACTGCTGCCATGGCTTATCTTCAACTGTCCCAGCACCTGGGTGTCTCTTTCCTATCGGTCCTGTCCTGAGTGGGGGGTCACATGGCCATGGCCCATCTGTGAAAGGATGCAGGCCGGGGGAGAGATCTGCCCCCTCCTGTTCCCATAGCGCAGAAAGGGACCAACCTGCCTGAGGAGGTGTTGGGAAACTGGTAGCTAAAAGTGACCCGTGTTTGCCACACTCCTTATCTGTCTCACAAGTGGTTGGATCGGCCTGGGCTCTTGTACCCTAAAAAAATAATAACAATAATCTTCATCCCCTATCGAACACCTTGTACCAGGCATCACCCAAAGTACCTTGTGTATATTACCCCCGAACCCTCACAACGAGTCCACGGGGTCGTCATCTCACAGATGCAGAAACTGAGGCATGGAAAGTTTAAATAACTTGCTAAGGCCACTCGGCTAGTAGGAGGTGGGGCAGGGACTTGGGCCCAGGCAGCCCGTTCTCCTAACCCCGTTTTCTGCTGGATGCTTCGTGTGGGAGCCTTCAATGGCTCAGTGCTACCTGAGAAGCAGGCCACATGGCAGACACGCACCCCAGCTTGGAGTTTCTCTGATTTTCTAAGCCTTTCCTGTCTCTACAGTTTAATGACAAAACCATTTCTCTGTCTGTGGCGTTCACCTTTATGGGGAAACGTGTTATTTCACTGAATAGAAGTCAGTGAGCGTTGCGGACTCCCTAATCTGGATCAGGAGCAGGGATGAAATATATTTCTTTGCTAGACATGAAATCAGGACACCCAGAAGGTGTGAAAGAACGTGTTTATTTTTCAAATGCTCACTTACCATGGATTTTCTGCCAGACCGCTTTCATGTCTAAAGGTGGGAAGTCGGAGTCTTTGTGGGGAACAGGCCACCAGAGGGCAGAGCGGGCGTTGGCTGGGCCCTGTCTCTCAGTCTGCACTGGCCAGGGGAGGCCGTTTGCAAAGCAGCCAAGAGGCATGGCTCAGGGGACTAGAATCGTACTTTTATCGGCTGCTCCTTTCAGCAATCTGGCAAAGCCTGTGTCTGGCACACAGGAGAAGGGAGAGGGGTCTGACGAAACCCCAAAGTGTTATTGCCAGCCCCACCCCTCGCAGAGCAGGTCCCCTCGGCCCTCCTCCCCATCCCCCAGGCCTGGCTCCATTTTGCCTCCGTCCTGTCTGGAGTCTGATGCCCCCTCTTCCCTGCCGTCAGCATGGCCAGAGGGCTTGAGGTCCAGACGGAGCACCTGGAGGCAGGTGGCCGCCACCCCTTGCAGCCAATCCACCCCTTCAGCGGAGTCAGGGGATGTGGTGCTGAAATTCCAGGTGAGACCCCCTGGGCAGGTGCCTCCAGGGTCCTCCCAGAGGCCTTGTACTGCACCCCGGCCCTTCTGGGAGGAGCAGGGCCTCACTGGGAGCCAACAGGTCATCTCCCTCCGGAAGCCCAGTCTCCAACCACATGGGCCCCACTCAGGGCCAGAGGGCAGCAGGGTGGAGGGCCCCCACCTTCTGTCTTATGCCGACCTGGGCTTTGTGTCACCTGCTGGAAGAGTCACCTCCCCCAAGAAGCCCTCTCTGACTCTCTTGATTCTTTGGGGATAAGCAACCCCATCTGAGTCTTCAGGGCCCCCGCCTGGCTCAGGCTTGGGATAGACACTGGGAATAGAAGGAGAATGAGAGAATTACTGTCCTGTTTGCTCTAGACAGCAGGCAGGGGCGGCCTCTACACCACCCCCGCTACTGCGTTGCACCTACACACTTGCACGTGTGTCCTTTAGCCTCGGACAGAAGACCTACTGTGGGCTATGACGGAGTGCCGGATCCTGGGGGGCATCGAGGGAGCAGAACCCGGCGCTTTGCAAAGCCTCCGCCCATGCCTTAACTCACTGGTTCATCTGAGGGAAGCCCAGAGGAACTGGGTAATAGCCCCGGACCCACAGCCCTGTGTCCTCACCCCACCTGCCACTGCACGTGGGAGTCACCGTGCTGTGGGTGCACATGGGACACTCTGAACAGCATCCTGGAGGTTCACCCTGACGACTGCCAGCTTTTGACCCTCACCATGTGTGGACCAGACATTCCATCTCGGGAGCAAAGGCGGCTGGGGGAGCCGAGGTCGCTCTGTTGATGCCGTGGTTGGAGCTGGAGAGTCTCGGGGAGAGGAATTTTGGAAAATGTTGAGATACATTTTAAATGCTCCAGTATCTTCCCATTCAAAAGAAGCCCCTGGTAAATTCTTTTCTAATGCAAATCAATCCTAATTTACCTGTTTGTCCATTTGGCTTGTGCCTTGATTTGAGGAACTTCTTACTGATTGAGCAATCGACACAGCAACGTGACTTTTGTCCAGCCTGTTTGTTTTTCTTGACTCACTAGGAATTTTGTACAGAAGCTTCCAATTGTTCTGCAGCAGAATTTGTCGACCTTTCCCTTCGTGATCCCTCCCAGTGCCTCTAAGTTTAGAAAAAAGTCACTGCTCTACAGAAGTCACAAGGGCTTCGGTGTGGCTGCTTTTCTATGATTCAGTTTTTACATTTACCTCTTTAGTATTTGAAAGCTGTTTGGAAGTGAGTGTAGATATTTTCGTTTTCATTCGGTTGAAAACCAATGATCTCAGTTGTTCTGTGCTTTGCGGCAGCTCGTGAGCCGTCCCTTTTATCCCTCTCCCTCCCTTCCTGGCCTCTCCTAGAGGCTGCCCGCGCAGCCCTCTGGGGCAACCGTGCGCGCACTCATAGCCGTCCGTGCAGCTGCCCTCTCCCCGTTTCTCGTGTAAATAGGACTATAGGTCGCATCGTTTCCTGACCCGCTTTCTTCCCGTAACGCTGTGTGTCAGCGGCCCTTTCATGCCGTGCACGAAGGCTCGTTCCATTGGCTAATGGCCACACGACGTACTGTGGGACAGAAGTAACTTACTCTGCTGAACCAACTGCCTGCTAGTGAACATATATGTTATTTCCAATTTCTCCTGACTGTGAACAATGAAGCAATGAAGATCCTTGCTACATAAATCTTTGAAGACATGTGGGACGTCCTTAGATAGATCCTTAGAAGCGCGATTGGAGACCTGGAGTTCCGACATGCGCACTATCCAATTTCCCTTTACCGTGAGGCAGGAGGACACCTGTGTTCTTCTTCTGATTTTTAAAATCCACCCCACCTTTTTTTTTAACAGAGGGAGAAACTGAGGCCCAGAGAGATGAGGTAAATTTCCCAAGGACTTTTAGCCTCTTGGGAGCAGAATCCTGACCCAAGCCAAGCCTTTCCGAGTCCTAACTCAGAGCCACCGCCTCCAGCCCAGCTGTCCTGTCGGCCACCCATAGTCCAGTCTCAGTACCAAACCTTGGCCTGGAACGGAACCGCTGACCTATAGGAGGGGACCGGTGTGTCCTCTGGCAGGTGGCAGAGCCTGTCATTGCACGCCTGACCATTGTGTTTGGCCAGCACCTGTGCATATGTCCCTTGCTCTGGCACAGGTGGTCATACCTCAGCCATCAGCGGGAGGCAGGAGGACCCGGCCAGGCTTTGGTGGCCGGAGCTGGGGTGTAGACAGAGGTTCCCGGTCCCCAGACAGGCCCTGCGGGGTCGGGGCGGGGAGGCCCCAGAGGACCACCAAAGACTTCCAAGTGCCGGCAGCTCTTTTGTGTCTTCCCACCATGGCTTTCAGGAGCAGCCTGTCAAAATAAATTGTATGTTATGGATTCTGGGGGGTTGGGGGACCAGCTGTTACAAAATGCCTGGGCTAATTTTAAATCTATTCATTATGCATGATTAATTTCCCAAGCCCCGAGAGCGGTAAGTGAACATGGTTCCTGTAACACGTGTTGAAACCACGCTGGGGCACGTTGTTGGAGCTACCCTTCTCCTTGTGCTGTTGCTGTTGTTGCAAAAGGTTGAATCTCAGGATAGGTCTAGATTGACACAAGTTGTGAAGACGGCCCAGTGTGTGCACAGTCCCCGGTCCCAGCTTCCCTGTCGTTACCACCTTCCACTCGTGCGGTGCCTTTGTTACGCTTAGTGCACCAACGTTGTTAACTAAAACCCACGTTTCCCTCGGGTTTCCTCGGTTTTCAGGTAACATCCTCTTTGTGTCCCCGGGTTGCACATCACCTTCGTTGTCCTGCCCCCTGAGGCTCCTCTTGGATCTGACTGTTTCTCAGAGTTTCCTTGTCTTTGATGACCTGGAGGGTTCTGAGGGGCGCTGGTCAGATATGCTGTAGACTGGCGCTCAGGTGGGATTTGCCTGATGTTTTTGTCAGACTGGTCATATGGATTTTGGGAAGGAAGTCCACGGAGGTAAAGTATCGTTTTCATCATATTCTATCAAGGGTATGTACTGTCAACGTGATATACCTATTGCTGTTGATGTTAAAATTTGCCCTTTTAAACTTCCTTTTTACACTTTACTCTTTGAAAGTCACTACACGGCGCTCCCAGTTAAAGAGTGGCAAGTTCTGCTCCACCTCCTGAAAGAGACAGCATCTACGTCAATTATTTGAAATTCTTCTGCATGGGAGTTTTGTCTCTTCTCGCCTTTTGATTTATTCGATCCCCCAGTTCTGTCAGTATGGGCTCGTGGATAGTTATTTTGTACTTTGGGTTATAATCCAATGCTGCTTTATTTATTGGCTCCCGGGTCTCTCTGACGTCCCCTGTTACTGCAGGTGTGCGCACATCTGCTTAAAACTGCCTCTGGCCCAAGGCTGGCCACGCCCTCCTCTGGCAGAAGCCGGTCCTATTCTATCCACTTTCTCTATGAGGGGATTCTTTCCCCTTCAAACCCCATTCTCATTCCACCCGCACTGCATGTGGAGTTTATTCCTGCACCACCCCCACGAAGCAGACGTGCTGCGTGCGGCTCATGCCAACTGCCCAAGATACCCTCTGGCAGAGGGACCCAGGGCTCCAGGGTTAACTTGGCCCTTTTGCTTCACAGGTAACCAAAGTGAGGCTCAGAGGGGCAGAGAGGTTTGCTCAAGACCCACAGCTTGCGGCCATGAACCAGAATTGTCTAGAATAGATGTTTTATTACAAAATTATCTGTCACCCCTTCCCCCTTCTCTCATTCCAGTCATCTATGTATTCACATCTCTTCTCAACGAACTTTGTTGTCTCCCAGAGTGCAGGGCGCAGCTGTAAGCGGGCGAGGATGCTTGACGGGCCCGTATGGGGTTGACACGGTCCGTGCACCCATGGATGATGGGGCCCCGTTGGAATCTCAAGGAAGGACAGCTTCCCTCCTGTGTCCTTGGCCCCCAGCTGCCTTCAGCGCCTTCACTGGCCTCAGGGCCAGGTGTCAAAATGTCCCTGTCCCAGCAGCCACCGGGAGCTGATCCGCACCTTGCCAAAGAGAGAGCAGCCTCGGTTTCCCTATGTGGACAATGAGGAGCTTGTAGAAAGTGACGCTGAGGAAGGACTTTGAAAGCCACTGCATTCAGCTTATTAAAAACACAGATGCCTGCCTCTCCCTCTTTTGTGGTTCAGCAGGTTTGGGGGGACTCCCCGCTCTTTCCTACAGAATAATCCTGGGGGCTCTAAGGCCAGCACACGTGAAAACCACTGTCACGGGCCATTTGAGACATCAGGAGAATCTGCAAGGGACCCTCAGGCATTAGTGAAAATCAGGGTTCAAAAAGCCACCCCCAACCTCCCCACTCCCCGCCACCTCCACAGGCTGGGGCTACAGGGGGAGCGCTGCCCTTGGGGGCTGGGCTGCTCAGGCCCCTGTCATTAGTGCCCGCCCAGCCTCTCACCAGAGCCCAGAAGGCCAGATCCCGGCTTCCACGCAGCTCCCGGGAAGCAGTGGGTGCAGAGTTAAGTGCTTCTGGGAATGTGCATCGCCCAAATCCAATTTCGATACCACTGTGCTGCTCAGAGCACGCGCTCCTCGGAATTAGCGAACACAAACTGAGGTTGAGAAAAACCTCCTCAGAAAAGGGAAATTGCCTGGACTTGGCAAATCCACTTGGTTTGCATTTCCCCCTCCCCCCACCTCGTCTTTCCTTCTTTCCTTTTTTATTCTTCCTCTTCTACGCTCCGCCCCTCCCTTCCCCTCCTGTTGTCTCTTTCACTTCCATATCCAGAGAACACTTTAATTTTGGAAAGAAATGCTATGTAAGCTATAAAAAGGTATGTGATATGTGAAAGTAGGGGGTGTGGGAGGGGGGATCCGAGGGAGACTTCTCAACACCTACCAAGGCAAGGAATTAGCTTTGAAGAGGATTCTGGAAAAATAACAAGCTAAGCAGCAGTCTTCGCTGCTCCTGGGGCTGGATGGTGGTCAAGGGGTTCGTCAGAGGACTACGCTGGAGAGGAGCCTTGGCTGAGGGGTGGGCGGAGGGCCTGCCCCTCCATCCAAGGCTCTGGGTCCCACCTCCCCCTGCCGGGACCCCAGGGCCCCTGCATGCTGGACCTGCCCCCTCTGTCCCTGGTTGTGCTGATCGTCCCCCAGGGGTCAGCTGTGCTTGTTACTATAATTAGCACTTCACAAAAATCAATGACATAGAGTGCCAAAAGAGAGTTATTTCCAAGAAAACTAAGTTGAATCCTTTGGAAAAATTCTTTCTGTAAAGGGAAGTCACCAAAAATAACAGCAATTGAATTAGGCGTGGGCGAGGCAACTTGAAAAGATTGAGGAGAATTGGATGAATCTAAAAATACTTGCACTTAAGAGATTTTATCTTGAGTTCCCACTTAGTTTAAAGGAACCCAAATTGGAAATTATAGAGAATGTGTTTGGGGTGGGGCTTATGCAAGAAAGGAGACTCCAAACAAAGAAGAGTGCTGGGCACGCCAAGAAATTCATAGGTTTTAAGTGAAAACAAAATGTTTAATGTGTTATTATTTCATGAGTGAGGGTAATCGTAAAAATCACGGTGAGTCACATATGGCTCATAGAGGTGTTTCGCTCTTTCCTGTGGCATCACCTTCCAAAGGCTTATTCGAGGTGCATTGTTTCTCTATCTGCCCTTATACTTCGCCACCGCTGTCTCTGCCGACAGCAACTGTCATCGACAGTGTGTTCCTTCTAACCCCTCTCCTCCCTCCGAAGATTCCAATGCGATGGTTTATAATAGACAGGAGCTAATAAGAGCATTAGCCCTGTGGGAACACTGTACAGAGATGAAAAGAATAAGTATATCAGAACTACGCATTATTTTGATTTAGCATTGAATTGTTCCTGAGATTCCTGACTCTCTACGTCAAAGAGGAAATTACTTAAGTTGTATCCAGAATTTTTAAAAATCCGGTTTTACCAAACAGTCCCATAGGAGGTCAACAAGCCATGTTAGTGAGAAAGAAGGTGCCTGGGACTCTGTCCCCAAATTATTAAAAAAAAGTTAAAGATGTTCTCTTTTTTCTAAAACTTCCCTGAGACCTGAATGTGGCACAGGGACATCCTGAATCTTTTAGGGGAGGCACTGGAACCCTTTTCTTGGCATTTTCTTAAATCTTCTAGAATGGCACTTTCTGGACTCCCCATTCTGGGGAGTAGTGGTTCCACGTAGGCAGGAATGCCGCAGTCTCGCGAGAGGCCGGATTATTTTTGGGAGCGAAATCTGCATGGACTTTTGCACACAGCTCTTTCCCCGAGACACAGAGGCCACGGGCAGCCTTGTGGGAGGTGGACAGAAGGTTCCAGAGAAGGTGGCTGCCATCTGATCACTGAGCACCCTCAGGCGGGCAAACTGGTCTTCCAGATGCCTGCGCTGGGGAAAAAATGTTCCCTTTCCATTCTGCACGTTCATTTCTTTCCCATTGTAAGTTACCATTCACATACAGTAAAACCCCTTGTTTCAGTGTTCATTTCTGCCACATTTAACTAATGCATGCAGTCATGTAGCCATCGCCACAATCAAGATACAGTTCTAGCAGGCCCCGCCCTCCCACAATTCCTTTGTATTCCTTGGTAGCCAGCCCTTCCCCTGGGAGCCCCTGATCTGTCTTCTGTACCTGTAGTGCTGCCTTCCTGCAATGTCGTACACGTGGGATCACGTATGTGGCCTTCGGGGACTGGCCCCTTCTAGTCTGCAAAATGGTGTGAGCTGCACCCTGGCTGCCGGGCGCCTCAGCGGCGCAGGGCTCTCGTTTGCTGAGCGGCGCTTCCTTGGGGGGCGGGGCCATGCCCGCTGTCTGTCCATCCACGGGTTGAAGGACATGAGGGTTGTTTCCAATTCTGGGCAATTACTAAGCAGGTTCCTGTAAACATTAGTGTGTGGGTTTCTGTGTGAATATAAGTTTCAAGCACTTGGATAGTGGCTGGGAGTGGGATGCTGAATGGTAGGGTTAAGTGTATGTTTATCTTAAGAAAAGGCCACACTCTTTTCCCAGGGTTTAAGTCTTCTCTTCCATCGGAGAGCTGGGGGAATAAGGGGCCCCACCAGGGAGGCTTTTGCAGGTCTCTGACCCCCAATCTTTTGAGTGAGCCCCTGGATGTCCATGGAGAGCGGCCCACATAGGTACCGATTCCCCTTGGGTCTGTGGTGCCCACGGCTTCCATAGTTTCTCATTTGCCTACACACAGCCTGAAGCAACTTTAATTAAAGTTTCAGTTGAATTCTCTCTACTGGTGCCCAGAGGCATTGGCCCAGTTACACGAGAGCTCATGAGCCCTGTGCACTGGCGGCCCCAGGCTCCCCAGGGATGTCTGATGGGTGGGCAAAAGGTGGGCCTTGCGGATTGTCTAAATTGGTTGTGGTTGTTGTCAGGATGCGAGTGACGCTCTTTCCAGCTCTCTTTAAAAAAAAATTTATTAATCGTGGTATTACAGTTATTCTGATTTTCCCCTTTGCCCCCCTCTACCCAGCAGCCCCCCTACTCCCTCAGGCAATCCCCCCACCATTGTTCCTGTCCATGGGTCATGTGTATAAGTTCTTTAGCCACTCCCTTTCCTACACTGTACTTTACATCCCCATGGCTATTCTGTAACTACAGATTTGTACTTCTTAATCCCCTCGCCTCTTCACCCATTCTCCCCCTCCCCCCCCCCCCC
>PVJD01016333.1:0-21395 GCA_004026545.1 Mormoops blainvillei
GTGCCCGCTGCCAAGGACAGGGGCAGGAGCAGGACTCCGATGAGCATGACGAGCCTCCCCGCGAACGGCGCCGACAACGCCCAGAGCGCCTGCCAGTGGGGGGCCTGGGGCTTGGTGGGGACCGGAGAGGAGGTCGGAGATGCTCTGCCGTCCTGGCTGCCGCCCTTCGCCAGGCAGGTGGAAGCACCCTGGCGGCTGAAGAGCACCTAATGAGATGAGGGGGTCGCCTAGTGAGATGACAGTCCAAAGGAAACCCAGCGCAAGAATCTGAGGAACTTGCTTATCTAACGTTTTGCCTCTGAATAGTCGCTGATAAAGGTCAGGGAGAGGGTGGACCACTGCCCCAGGCTGTTTATGAAGCTTTTGATGTTCTCTGAACCCTCTTTGTAGGAATGATGTCAAAACCCATTAATCCGACAGGATTGGATGTGACGTGCGCTTGACCACCTTAGGGACTGCGTGTTTAGTGGGGACATGAGGCTGGAGACCAAGATGGTCCTTTTAGCCTGGACATTTGACCACGTGGCCCTGCGGGCTGGCTCCGCACTGCCCTGGAGGCTGTGCATGAACACGAAGTCTGAGCCCCTTCCATCCTCCCCCCGCCCCCGCTCAGGCTGTACCCAGCAGCCAGCGTGACCTTTGTTACATGAACACCAGGCCTCATGTCTTGTTAAAGCCCTCCAGTGGCTTCCATTGCACGCGGAATAAATTCCAAATGCTTACCCAGCCGCTGAGCTGGGCAGGACCCCAAGGCTCTGCCTCCTGTCCTCACCGACCCCTGCCCCCCGACAGCCACCAAGGCCTTCCCGGCACTCAGGCACTCCGGGCCTGGCACCTGCTCTCTGCTCTGCCGGGCAGACCCCTCCCAGCTCCATCTCCACATGCCTGCTCCTCCTCGCCCCTCAGGCCTCCGCGTCCTTGCCCACCTTTGCGGACGTGTAGTGTTGGCACTCGATCTGGTCTGAGGTCATCTTTTCTTTTAGTGCGCGTTGTCGGCACAGCGGCGCGACAGCTCACAAGAACAGGATCCTTGCCCATCCTGCTCAGGGCCACATCCCAGCTCCTGTAACAGGCCCGGCTCACAGTGGCTTCGTGAATGAATAAGCTTCAACGATGACAACAAGAAAGAGGACGCTGTCGGCTCCTGTCAAAGGCGGGGGCTGCCTCCTTGTCACCCCCGGCCTCCGGCCCAGTGCTGCCCTAGAGCTGTGCTTTGTGCCCCAGGAGGCAGACTGCTCTGCCAGGCGGTGAGCTCCCTGAGGCTAGAAGTGTTCAAACAGAGATGGGATAACTGGCGATTCATCAAAGGTTTTACCGACATTTTTAAAAGCACTGGACACCTCTCCTCTTCGACCTTAGACGGAGGCCAGGACACAAAGCAGAGACAGCTGCGCCAGGCGGGGGGGTCTGGGCCCCTGTCCCTGCGCCTCCTCCTTGCAGCAGCCCCCGCAGTACCCCAGGGAACTCCTGGGCTCTGCCCACCGAGGTCGGGATAAAAACTGAGCTCAGGACGAGCCAAGGTCCAAGCCAGACCCTATGACCTCGGAGGTCCCGCCCAGATGGAGGCAGGTAGGGGGCTCAGAGGTAAATGGGAAGGACAGATGCTGTGCCCGAGGGATGCCTGTGTCCCAAGGATGAGCCCAAGTTCCAGTTTGCCCTCCCACTCCACGGCATACCCAGTAGCTGTTAGAGACCAACCAACTTCGCTGACTCTGGAAGCAGAACTTGGAAGACTGGGGAGTATTTGAACTGAACACGGAAGCTGTCTTTAAGAGGTTTTGAGCAGGAAAAGCCTCAGAAAACTGGCGCTTTAAGGTGTTCCCTGAGCAAACTGGAGGAGAATGGGCCAGGGGGCCAGGGGCTGTGTGAAGGCACTGAGTGACGGTGGCAGGGCCGTGAAGGAGAGGGCAAGTCCCAGAGACCTTCCGAAGGCGGGGAGAGCAGAGAAGTGGGAATGGAAAGGAAATGTCAGGCTTCGGTCCACCTTCCTGGACCACAGTGAAGTGTCAAGGATGCTTTGACCACAGAAAAACTGACGGGGTGAGAGAGAGCTAGTTTGGGACAAGAAGACGTTAAGTTCCTTTGTCACCAGGGATGTGCTTTCCAGCTGTCATTATGGATTTAGAGAGCTGGCCTGGGCGTCCCCGGCCTGGAGCTGTCGTTTGGAGCCTCTGGTGGCTGAGCGGATTTGACGGTCTGTGTGCAGGGAGCCAGCCGTGACCTCCGCCAGCACGGCACTGGCGCCAGCACTTTCTCTGCCAGCCCTGAGCCAAGCTGACACTCCCCTGTGCATGTAAGAGATGAACGGCCTGATTGCCTAATGGAATCCTTCTGGAAGGAGGGAGCACTGTCAGGCTGGTCAGCCTGCCCCTTGCTGTTCTCAGTGCCCATCTGGGACCCTCCTGGACGCCTCCCACGATGCCGGGCAGTGTGGGTTTCCCGTTACCTGTCCTTGCCTGCTTCAGGGAACGGAAGGACAGGCATTCCCACGGGAGTTAGTCGAGCCTCCCTCTCCGCCTGCCTAGTGGTCCTCTAAAATCATCCCAGATTAATGGGGGGCGGGGAATGCGATCACAGCAGGAGGCAGCTCAGGTGGCTGGTCACAGGGTCCCAGCTCCTCGGCAGGCAGCAGACAGAAAGATGTCTGTGTCTCTCTGCATCTCCCCGTCCTCCGTCCCTCCCCCTCTCCGCTTCCGTGCTGCGGGTGCTGCGGGTGAGGGCCGGATCAGCCAGGGCCGCCATAAATGGCAATGTGCTGCCTGCGGGACGTGTGTCCGGCTCTCAGTAGCTCCCAGAGCCTCCCTCTGAGTCCCTCTATGCCCTGCGGCCACCTGCCTGTCCCCTCTACCGCTCCCCTCTTGGTCTCTGAGGGACGCCGGTACTCGGCCCCCAGCAGTGGCGAGGTGTCAGAAGGCACTTCCCCTGTGCTTCCCCTGCCCCCTCCACCAGAGGAAGAAGCTGCCCACGTGGAGTCCAAAGTACTCACCAGCCCAGTCACAGACTGCTGAGACTGGTCAGTGGGGTGACTGCGGTTGGGTCTCGGCCTGGGCCTGCTTTGGGGACCAGCCAGGATGACGCCAGCTGTCTGTCTCAGAGGGGGTCACCGGTTCACAATCCTCATCACACTGATTTACGTTCATTAGAGCAGCAGGCAGCAGTCTACCGGGGCTGCCGTGACCAAGCGCCGCTGACAGGGGGGCTTAGGCAATGGGAACTTATCCTCCCCAGAACTGGGGTCCAGGTGATGGCAGATGTGGCTCCTCCGAAGGCCTCTCTCCTTGGCTTGCAGGCGGCTGTCTTCTCCGTGTCCTCACGTGGTCCTTCCTCTGTGCAGACGCATCCCCGGTGTCTCTCTGTGTCCAGTCTCCTTGTCTTACAAGGACGCCAGTCGGATCGGGTCAGCACCCACTCTAACTGCCTCATTTTAACTTAACTGCTTCTTTAAAGACCCTCTCTCCAAGTACAGTCATAGTTTGGGAGCATTTTAGATCTTATTTCCAAGCAATTGTCAGTTTGGGCTCAAATAAACTCTTAGAAAAATTATTTTCAAAAGACACAGTCACAGTGTGAGGCACTGGGAGTTAGGCCCTGAACACATGAGTCTGGGGAGGGACGCGATTCAGCCCATAACACACGGGGACCATGCATCACTTGTGACCAAGGGCGCTTGCAGGTGGGCAGCAGTGACAGCCTTTTTGTGAACTTTGCGGTCAGCCCTCCGAGCAGTGGCCGGGTCCCGACTGCCTCTGGGCTGGGACCTGGCCAAGTAAGGCTGCCCCCTTGGGCCAGGGGAGAGCAAGCCCAGGAGCAGACCCCGAGGGCTTGCCTGTGGGCAGCTGCAGCCAGCCCTCCTCTGCTCGCCCCACAGACACCCAGTTGGGGGCCAGATTCCTTTAGCCTCTCCGTTCAGGCTCGTGTGTCTCTCTCTCCCCTAAGTTCTGGCCCATCTCCTCAGAGTTCCTCCTGCCTCCTCCTGTCTTGCCCTTTGCCAACACGTGCCCACATTCAGCTCCAAAATGCAGCTTCTGTCCTGTTTCCCCGTTTAAAAGCTCCCAGGGGCTCCTGCCTTGTCCTATCAGATTTCCCTGCGTCCCTGACCACACCCCGCCCTGCGGTCCCACGAGACTCCGAAGAGTCACTGGAAAAGCTGTGGTGTTCCACGCCTGGCGATCTCATTGCGGAGCCAGCTCAGAATTTCTGCCCACCCCACCCCCACCCCGCCCAGGCCTTCCCTGTGTCCCTCAGGCTCTGCTGAGCCCCCTTTCCCAGGACCCCTCCATGTCGCTCACATGCACCAGGTGTTCCTGAAAACACAGATGCAAAACTGCATGTGCCGAAGAACCGAAGATGGAAACGTGTGGTCAGACAGCGAGAAGGTAGAATCCCTCATGACAGCTCTTCAAGACACAGGCTTGGGCAGCGCAGTTCCAGCATTCTGTACACGCTTTCCTTCCTTTGTCTCCTTCCTCCCGGGCCCAGGTTCACCATTTTGAAGTGAGCATTGGCCTCAGGCTAAGTAGCCACTTCTTCCAGAAGGGTTTCCATCTTTGTCTCAGTCGCAGTTTCTGAAACCCACCCTTCTACCTCTTATGGGCACTTTTGTTTTAAGAATAATGGGATCTTTTCCGTTGTTGTGATGTTGTCTAAAAGTCCACTAAGTAACCCAGATAAATGTAAGGCCCTGGGGTGCCTTGCTGGAGCTCAATATGAAAACCGTTGCACTGCTAGAATTTGAGACAATCAACACTACCCCACCCACACCCACCCCGAAGAACCTGTGATGTTCTGGGCTTGCCAAGTAGTGTGTGAGTGGCAGTGACAGTGGTCGGGACTCTCTGGCTGTTGCAGACAGGGACTTGGAGTGGAGTGGCCCACACACAGGGGCAGCGGGGGTGGAACGGCCTCTGGGCCCTCTCCACTCGGCCCCCCTTTCCCCCGTGGGGAAGGTGGGACCCTGGGTCACATCCACATGCTAGTTTGTGGAGGCGGGAGGGCCTGACTGCCCCAATGGGCACTCCCCACTGGGGCCACAGCCTTCAAGGGGCACCTTCTGAGAGGAGGAGGTTTCTGTGCAGACAGAAAATAACCAGTGGCCACTCCACGGTGTGTTCCGAACTTCATTAAGTCTCCCAGTGAAAAACTGATTTTCATTTGTGTATCTAAAGTGACAGAACCACACCGGAATTTGTAACACACTGTCTACCTCTACCACACACACCACACTGTCTGCATTTAATTTAATTCTAGGGTACGGGGTGCCCTCAAAGTCTTAGTGCAGTTTTAAGTTCTAATAACTTAAGTGTAAATGCTACAAACCTACAAAACACATCCGTTGAATATTTACTTATGTAAATACCTTGTACACTTAGTTTCCTGACATTTGAATGCTAAGTTTTTCATTTTAATTCTTTGTGTGTGCCAGATCTGGCTGGACTGGCAGGGAGAGGAAGCCTCCCCCATGGGCACTGTGGAGATCTGGTCGACCTCGCCAAAGGTGCCCAGGCCCGAACTGTCACATGTGCCTCCAGTCCTCATAAGGCCAAAACGACAAAGGGAGTCCCTCCAGTCACTGACCATCATCAGCCCATGAAGGTGTTTTCAAAGTCTGAAAACCAAGTAAAGTTTCGGACAGCACTGGGTGGTGGTCTTATACGAATCTGAATAAGAAACGTCAATATACTTAAAATGTAAATGACCTTTCCAATGTCTTTTTTGGGTATGTTTGCAGCATTTATGCTTCTGAAGTTATTAAAATTTAAAATGGCCCTAAGACTGGCTGCACATTTTATGTCGTAGTAGTAGCCATCGCCAAATTGCTTTTGTGACCCGCCAAATGGGTCCTAACCCATTTAGAAAGCACCACACTTTAAGAGTCAAGTGAGAAATCCAAATGTAGACCTGCCTCTCCCGGGATGATGTTGTCAGGCCAGCTGAAGCCATGTCACTTTGGGATGACAGGGTCTGCCATGGCTTTGGAACTGTGTGTGTGTCTTTCCAGCTGTACCACGAGTTCCTTCAGGTCAGAGACTGATGGGTTTTGTTGTAATTTTTTCTTTTAATCTTCTTGACTCTCGAACGTAATTGGAGAACTGATCTCCCCTCTAGTCTCAGTATTTAGCTATTTCCTGGGGCCCTGCCCTGGATAGATTAATGACTGTTTGTAGCTTTCTTTTTTTTTCTTTTTTTAAGTTTTATTTATTTTCAGAGAAAAGGAGGGAGAAAGAGAGGGAAAGAAACATCAGTGTGTGGTTGCCTCTCACTCACCCCCTACTGGAGACCTGGCATGTACCCTGACTGGGAATCGAACCGATGACCTTTCAGTTCGCAGGCTGGCGCTCAATCCACTGAGCCACACCAGCCAGGGCAATTTGTCTCTTTCTTTATTTAAAATAAAGAAAAAATATATACTAGCCCCATCTCACTGTTCAGAGACCACGTATAGCGTTTTAAAAATATGTAAAGGAGTAATTTATGCATATTTATAAAATCCTAATTATACTGAAACGTGTAAGATGAAAAGTAAAGGCTTCCCTCCCCCTCCCCGGGGGTAGCTGCTGTCCTTGAAGAAAATGTTTTCTCTGCATTTATGAGCATATATGTGCACTTCTGCTTCCACATTGGCGCCAGGGGGGCTGCATCCCTCTCACCAGGCTGCGTCTGGCCGTTTCCTCTTGGGGATTTATCTTGATGCTTTTTCATATCACTGTTAGGTTGCCTCCTTTTGAATGCTAGGTGTTGCATGGTCTACATGCCCAGTAATATCCTTAACCCATTACTATTTTGGTGAACATATTACCCAAATATACTTAACTATAATATATTTAACCCTACAGATAAGTAAGTAGCTGTTTCCAGTTTTGTTTTCTGCTACACACAATAAGGGTCATTGTGTAAAGGCCCCGGTAGACGGTTTTCTCCTCCAAAGCACCCCTGGAAGTGGGTTTGCTGAGGCAAAGGCGTGTCTCCGTGGTGGCGCCCCAAGAGCAGTGCAAAATCCAGGAGGCGCCTGGACACGGAAGACCCAGGTGCTGACCGGCGCTCCAGGCAGCATCACCTGCGCGGAGACAGTGCCGCGGCTAAGGGGACAAGAGCTAACGCGGTCTGCCGCCCAGCTCCCCTGACTGCATGTTGTGTGGTCCGGGAAAGAGACAGCCCCTGGCTGTCGGGCTCGTGTAAGCGTCGCCTCCCAGCGCAGCTCGCACCGTTCAGCTTGGCGCCTGCCTGACGCCAGTGCTCCTGCTGAGGCTGCAAGCTCTGGCTGGACCCCCAGAATCAGAGCCCTAAAAGCCTGGGTTTTAGGTCCGGCCACTGTGCAGCCCACTCCATGGTGGGGCAGCCCGATCGCGCGTCTCTGTCTTAAACCTGCAGGTATTTCTGTATTTGCCCACTGGGCTTCTAAGTCACAGTTCCTCGGGTCATCGGTCCCCTCACCACACCCTCCCACTCCTCGTAGCTGGAGCAACTGGCACTTCTCAACCTCCAACATTCCTGCAAGTTGCAGTCACTCCTTCCTTCCACCAAGGCCATTCTGGGACATCCCCTCCAGCCATCTGCTCATTGTGTCTGTGTGTGGGAGAGAACTGGGCTGAAGGAGGCAGCGCTCCGATTTTGGGAAAATGGTTAGGGATAGAAACGACGCTAGAGGAAGCAGAGGCGGACGGAGCCTGTGACCATAAATGGAGCTTCTCTGTGGGGCCTGGCCTGTTCTGGCCTCAGATAAGCCCCGCTTTCCTTGTTATAGTGAGGGTGTGGGAGTCCGCAGTCCACTTATCAAAACAACATTCAAATGCTCTGACCAGCACCCACCTGGGAAGGGGACTGAGGCACAAGGACAAACACACCGTTCCTCGGCCTGAAGTCTCCCCCATCATCTTGGCCAAATGGTGCCTGTACTGACATACAGTTTCCACTGCTGTTAACCGTGGCCCTCATTCCATCCCCCCAGACACACTCATGGTCAAGCTGGCCCTTGGCGGTCCCTTCCTCTCGCCCTGACATTTTGCCCACCACTGCCCCACCTCGCCAGGGCGGTCACTCGCGTCTGGTGCCCATGCTGCTGCAGGACATCTCCTGCGAGTGGGCCCGGGGTCAGGTGTCAGGGAGTAAGGCTCTGACCCAGGGGCTCCTTGTCTTGCAGGAGGAGGAGCGGGAGCAGGACAGCGAGGAGGACCCGCCCCCAGCAGAGCCCGAGGAAGAAGACGGTGAGTGGGCCCCGTCGCCAGGCCACAACACCTCCGCCCCTCCCAAGGCTGGCTCTTTCTGGCCACGAATGCTGGGCTGCACTGTGGGCCCTTGGGGTTGGTCCCTGCTGAGGATCTGAGTGGCAGTCCGAGGGCAGTGGACAGATGGGGAGAGAAGAAGGGAGAGGGGCTGAGAGACTGAGCTCCCCACAGCCTCCAGGATGTCCAGGTCGGAGCCGTGCCGCTGACCCCGCCTCTCCGCACCCACCTCCCCATCCACCTTCAGACTCTGCCTCTCCGCCTGTAGAGTATGGGCTCTGTCCAAACACAGGTGGCCCATCTTGTGACTAAACTGAGTACCCCGACCTTCTGCTTTCTGAGCAGCCTCTTAATTACCCTCTCAGCTCAGCCTTAGGCATTTCCTGCTTCTCCCCAAATCTCTCCGACCTCTTTTATGGGGCTGAAGCCCCCCGGAAGGCTGTGGCCCGTGCTTGCTGCAGAATAAAGGCCCCAGGAGAGGAAACGCCTGATTTCTAAGCAAGTCTAGCTAAGGAGCCAGGCCTCCCTGGCCATCAGATTCCAGACGGCCGGGAGATGAGAAAGGGAGTGACCAGGAACGCTGACCAAGTCAAACTGGACTTAGTGGAAGGGGGGTGCCTTTGCCCTGGACACCCACCCAGGGCGTCAGTCCCAGGACAGACAGAAACAGAACCCAACATGGGGTGGGCTTCCGCTGCATCTGTCATGTTTCATTTCTCTTTAAAAACAAAAACCTGAAGCAAAGACAGCAAAATGTCAGCATTTGTTATCTCTATATGGCAAGTATACAGAGGACTTATTGCTGTCCTTTTGTGTATCTTTGAAATATTTCATAGTTTTTAAAAAGCGAGGCTGTTGCTGTGACTTTAAGTTGGCGGCTTGCGGGAGCTGTGGCAGGAGAGGGCCGCAGGAATGCAGTAACCAAGGCCAGCGTGGGGGGCGGGGGGCAGGGCTGGGCAGGGCTGGGCTGGGCTGGGGGCCGAAGCTTCCCCCTGGAGGCCCAGCAGGGCCTGGCTGGCGGCTCTGTCAACAGGCGGCTCCTCAGAGGAGGGGGAAGGGCGGGGGAAGGGCAGGCAGCTGCAGGGGGGGGTGGGTGGCTGGTGGGGGGGCATCAGCCCCTTCTAGTGGCTCTCCCTCCCAGCTGTTGGTTCTCCCAGATGGCTCGTCTGCAGAAACTGTGGCCCTAGGGTCTGTCTCAGCCGAATTAGTGGACCCTGTTAGTGACTTGGGGACACAGGGAGCAAAAGCTGAGGCTGCTGGAGGCCCCTGGGCCAGGACGAGCGGAGGCTCGGCAGACCAGCCTCCTGAGCTCCACCCTCAGCCTTGTGCACGGTCACTGGGCCCGCCTCCTTCCCTGACTGCCGCCCCGGACACCCCTACCCCCAGCCACCCCCTGCCAGCCCTGCCAAGGAGAAGGGGGGAGAGGTTTGTGGCCCCGGCTGACGGAAGAAAACATGAGTGGGCTGCCGGGCCCTCTGGGGTGAGCAGCTCAGCGGCCAGGCTAGTTGATTTGTGTCCTGTACAGTGGAGTCACAGAAGAGGGGAAGAGGAAGTCCGCCCTCCCCAGGGGGCGGAATGCAGAACCCTCCTGGTCTGGCAAAATTGGAAACGGCTGTGTGTCACTTGGTACACGCATGTGATTATGTGAAAGCCTTTTGAAGTCTCTCTGGCTCAGAAAATGTAAAATTAATCAGACCTGCCCCGTAAATTGAAACCCGGCTGGCAGCATTTTTAATGTTTCATTTCTCTAAAACAGCAGCACAATGACCTTGACGCGGAAGGGAATTGGCTGCCTTTGTTGCCTCTTTCTGAGGTCAAGTGAGCGCTGAGGGCCCGCTCAGTCTGAGTCTGTGCCCCGTGCAACTCCGAAGGCCCGGGCCACTCAAACAGTGGCCTGAGTCGCTCAGCAGAGCACGCAGACCCCAGACCCCGACTCTCCAACCCTGTTTTGCCAGGGGCTCCTGAGTCGAGGCCCCAGATGTAGCGGTGCCCCCAGGCCCTCTCCAGAGCTCAGCCCGAAGGGAGAGCAGGGTGATGGGGCAGGGGAGGGTGGGGGGTTGTCAGCTGTCTCTGCGGGAGCTGCATCTCACCCAGAGGAAGAACCAGGCACATCCCCCTGGCCCTGGCTCTCCGCCACCCAGGCTTCCTTGCTTGGCTGGCTCTAGAAAGCCCTAACCCCCCAACCCCCGCTGCTGTCCTTTCCACGAGCACACGACCAGCTGCGAACTCAGTGTTTTAATGGCCCCACTTGCTCGCTGTGTTGTTCACTGCCGTAGCCCCAGCACCTAGAACAGTGCCCACGAAACGTCTGTGGCCGAATGCAGGCAACTTAACCCTTGTACAGCAGTAACTGCTCCCAGCGAGAGCTGTCACAGGCCCCTGGGCAGTGGGGTGGGGAGGGAAGGGGCCGTGGGAGCAAGTGCCTGCCTTCCCCCAAGCGAGGTGCTGGTGAGGGGCAAGCCGGCCCTCACAGCGTAACGGCTGGGTTCTCGATGTGCATCCAGAACCTTCTTGGTTTGGCCGAAAGAAAACGAGAATCTGAGAGGGCGAGTCCTCTTCCTCCCTCTGGGCCCCCATCAGCCTATTTGGTCACATGGGACGGAGGGCAGCTGCAGGTCCGGGTGGCCTGGCGTGCAGTAAGTAAGTGGAGGTTGTTTTGGGATTCCTGATGCTCGAGGGAGAGAGGTAAACCCTCTAGAACAGAAATGAAAAAGAATACACCTGTGTGGGAGGGCAATTTGCTGGTCTCTGCATTTCCCTTACTCAGTTCTCTATGCGTCAATAGAAAGGAGGTAAGACAAGCCATCCCGCCTCTGTCCCCAGGCTGGCCAGAGGCCATGTACTCTGCCGCACGGGGGGGGGGTGGGATGCTGAAGGACCCCTTAGGCCACAGCTCCCCAAAAGGGTTCACGTGGAAACGTGGTCTCTTCTCTTCTGCCCTGGCAGCCCTCGGCTGCGTGTGCCGCCTGCCTCTGGCCTCTGTGCCCAGAGCCGGCCTTTGCTCTACGTCACATGTCCCTGCTTTCCTCTCTCCACACCCCCTGCCACCTCCCCGCCACCCCCCACCCCCCACCTCAGGCCTCAAGAGCTGCCCTTTTGTGCATTCAAAGGCAGCTGTGGCATGAAGAGAATGAGCCTGGCCAACATGACACCCCTGGACTGCAGGGCATGGACCCCAAATCCATGAGACTGGAGGACCTCAGCAGGAGAGGCAGGGGTCGCTGTACCGGAGCCGGGACCCCCGGAGAGGCAGGGAATCCAACACCTTAGCACAGCCGGCCTCCCAGAGATAAGCTCCTCCGTCTGGCTGTAGTTAGCACGGCAGTGACGGGGGCTTCTGATGAGGGGAGACAGGCCTCGCAGACAGCGGCCCGGTGAGAAGGGGCAGACAGCCAGCTCCGGACAGCTCGGCCTGGCCCTGAGAGGCAACCATGTGGTGGCGGGAGCTGCACTATTCCAGGAGAGGATGCTAGTTGCTCTCTGGCTGTCTCACTAGGACGCCCCAGAGAGGGTGTGGGAGGAGGGCTCGCAAGGTGCAGGTGAGGATGAGAGTCTCGTCCCGAGGCCGCACCTGGGCTGGCGCTGGGCTGCACGGGGCCCTCTGCCCCTCTTTGAAGAGGGGGGCTCTCTGGCTGAGATGGCTCTTTGAAACTAACAAAGGGGAACGGGACTCAATCTGTGGGAGGGGCCCAGCGCCCAGACCTCTGCGGGCTCTTACCCGGTCCCCTCTCTGCAGGAGGAGAGGCCTTCTCCTTCAAGTACAGCCCCGGGAAGCTGCGGGGCAACCAGTGCAAGGAGATGATGACCGAAAAGGAACTGGAGGAGGAGCAGAGGTAGGTCGCCCGGCTCCCTCGGGACCGCGCAGCTCTCCGCTGTGGCGTGAGCCCCATGTCTCTCCCTGCACCCTTGGTTCAGGAGCCCCGAGCGAGGCCCGCCCCCTGCAAGCTTCCATGTTCATTCTGGGGGTCTTTCCTGTCCTGGCAGTATTCATCGGGCTCGGCTTCCCCCAGAGATCGTCCCCTCAGGGCACCAGGGGAGACGGTGCCGAGGCCAGCACTTGCACTCCCACCCCTGCCGCTCCCCACAGAAAAAAGAGGCAAGACGCCAGGGGAGGGGCTGGGGCAGATCCGGCTGCTCACTTACACGTGGAGTTCACGACAAAACCAATCTGTCACTAGGGGCAGAGCGCGATTCTTCATGTTCATCCATGTGGCAGCTGCCCCTGCCCCTCCCAACCCAAAGTCCACGGTCATTTTTTTATCTGCTCTGCTTGGCGGAGCTCTGAGGCGGCTGCAGCTGCGCAGCGTTGCATTTTTATAATCGGGCTGTTCCCCAGTCCAGCCAGCACCCACTGCACACCAAGGACCCCCGCCCCCGCATTTCCTGTCCATCCCATCCTGCCGGAGGCCAAGGAGCTCTGGAAGCAGCTGGATAGCTCTGGAAGGCCACGGGCGAGACCAGGTCTGACCCTGGGCCCAGCTGTCCCCACGCACAGTGGCCTGGGGCCTGGAGTCCTTTGGTTCCGGCAGGAGTCTAAACGGCTGCTATGCACTTCCTATCCAGCCACCCTGGGAGGCTTGGGCAACCCCCACTCCTTGCACCAGAAACACAAGGCACACTGTTCCACCGTGCGGGGCTCAGCCGCCCCATGGCCCTCACCAGCCACCCAGGCCCACCGAAAGGCAGACGCTCCTCTGTCGCAGGAAGCCCCGTCTCCCCATCTGGAGTGGTCGCCAGTCCTTCCAAACCTGGCTCAGAGGTGTCTCACCTGGGGCAGAGGGGTGGCAGTGTCACCCCCGCAGGGGAAGATCCCATGCACAGGGGAAAGTGGCGTGGGGATCGCCCACTCCACCCTGCGCTGACGCTGCCTCAGTGTGACACGGTTTGCTGCCTTTATGTTTCAGGATTGAGCTGACCTCTGACCTCACTTCCCTGTAGCAAGTTCCTTAGGTCCTGAGCCACAAACATTCTTGCAAATCCTTTTGGTAAGGAGATTGACGTCTTAGACTAGTGGTGCTCCCCTCATCCTGTCTGTGCGTGTGTCCCCAGCACGGCTGCCGTGGTCACACCTCCCCTCCTCCATCGCCTTCAGAACCAGTGAGCACAGGCCTGAGCGCCAAGACTCTCGTTCTTCTCCAGTGCAGGGGTCGCCTGGTGAACAGGCCCCCTTGCGGGTGCGCCAGGCTCTTGGAGGCAAGTGAGCCTAATGGGCCAGCTGGTAGGGGCTAGCGCCCTCTTGTGGGGACCACAGGGGGCTGCGGGACACACAGAGTGTCCAAGGCCACAGCGTTAGTTCTACCCTGAGAAGGCGACACAGCTTGTAGAACAGTGCAAGGCCGAACCCTATGCCCCCAAGGTGCCAGACAGGCAGGTTTCCTGATCAGAGCGAGGGCTGGCCGACCTCAGCCCGGCTCCTATAGGTCAGGGACAGTGGAACACGGCTGGGCTCCTCCTCCTGTGGTCTGTGGAGGCGTTCGCGCTGTGGGGGCCCAAGCTGACGAGCTGACGAGAGATCCCATGGCCCACAAAGCCTCCAAAAGTCAGCTCGTCACAGGAACACTCGGCAGCCCGTGGATCAGCCCCTGGATCAAGGATAGAGAGGGGCTGACACACCCGTGGTCCCTAGAAGGTCCCTGTGGACATAGGCTGCGGCCAGGGCTCTGTCCTTAGTCTGCGTGCGCTGTAGACTTGAGGGACCATGAGAACAGGGAAGACCAGGCATTGGGCAGGGGTGGGGGGTCAGGTCACACTGTCACTGGGTCCAGAGCTAGGACCTCGGGACTCTGCTGTTTTCAGACAGCAGACCCTGCGTTGCCCAAGCAGGTCTCTGCCACTGGATCTCTGAGTCTAGGTCACTGATCCCACTCTGCGCTCTATGGGGCGGGGACTGTGCCCAGGTGCTGCCATTGGGGTGAAGGGGTTATCACCTCCTTGCCCATAGGCTGTGGATATCACTGGTGCACCCTGAGCTGAGAAGGAGGGACAGGTGGAATTTGTGGCCCTTGAACACAGCTCCTCATAGGGTGGGGCTGGAGTTCACGGTCGCTTTCATCACTGCACGCCCCCCAAGCACTCTCCCTGTGGCTGTCCGCCCGTCTGCCTGTGACGCCTGCCTGCTCCTCCTGCCCCTGCATGTGGTCAACTCGCGCAGCCCCGAGGGCCCCCTTGTGCCCCCCCTCTCACGACTGCTCCTGTTCCCGGCATGGCGATGCTTGGGTTGCAGAGGCTGGCCAGTCTGGCTTCGACTTTCCATCTACAGCACGGCAGCTCTAGGGGGCACTGGGGCCGCTGACGCGTGTGCGACAGCGCGGGTCTCTGCTGCCCAGAAAACTGCACTGCAAGCGTCAGTGGAAAACCACGCCTGTATGGTTGTCAAACCGCTAAAACCGCAAGCCAGCGAAGAGCCTGCCCTCCTCTCCGGCGGTCAGACCCTTAGGACCAAACTGCCTGTTTCTAATCCCTTTCTGGCACTCAGGGTCCCAGTGAGGTTGCAAACTAGTGACCAAATAAATACGGTGGGCCCCTGACTTTAATTTATTAACTCAGCCAACACACAGTATCAGGAGCCTAACTTGTTCGTGGTCACATCACCCAGCATTCCCCAGTTTACAAGTTTTCAGGGAGTGGCCCTTGAGAAGCAGGACCGAAAGCGGGAGACCCCAAGTTTGTTCCTCCGTGTGTCTAATTCAGCACCCCGACCCTTGGCACTGCTCTCAGATTCAAGTCCTCTGCCCAAGGGGCACAGAGGGGAGCTCTGTCAATCCAGAGACCAGGTGCTGCCTGAGAAAGACCTAGCTCTCTGGGGCATGGGGCGCACAAGCACCCTTGGCACTGCCTCTGCCTGGCTCGGGGACTCCCTGGGCTCCCACCACCGCTTCTCTGGGAGGTGCCCCACCCACCTGAGTATGGCTAGGACGGTGGGTGTGCAGGCTGGTGACTATGCCCCACCCTAAGCAGAATGTCCCCCATCCCCCAGAGCTAGTGAAGCTGGTGGGCTTGGCTGGCTCCTAGTGTGGCGGGAAAGATGACTCCTCTCCCTGTACACCACCCGTTCTTCTCAGCTCCGCTCCCGAGGAAAAATGCAACCCGGGCTGTACTCCCGGCAGGCTCTGATAGATGAGGACCTGGGACCCCAGCACCCACTCCATTCTGAAGGTCCGCAGGACTGACGGACATGATTCTAGTGGAAGGTGTTTTGTATGGCATAATGGGCAAGGGTGAGAGGAGGCAGAGAAACCCTGGCTGTGGGATATTCTCCTAAGTCTGCTGCCCTGACACAGCCATGAACGATCCACCAGAGTACATTTCTGAAAACACGCGCTCTGACCTCCAGAAGAGGGCGCCAGAGGGACAAAATTGAATCCCCGCGTTCTCCCAGAGTGTCTGTTTCTGTGTCTTAGAGAAAGTGGCAGGGTGGCAATGTGGGCTTTGTCTGGAGGGGCAGGAGTCCTAAGCTGCCAGTGACAAAACCCAGCCGGCTGGAATAGGAAATAATCTAGAGTGACACGCCCGTCCCAGTACAGCCACAAGGCTAAAGATCAAAGTGCCCAGAGCCCAACCTGCCTAAATACCTAAATGTAGGCCCTGCCTCAGTTACCCAAAGGCCACGCAGACTCGGGCGGGGGGCGCAGGCTGCTGGGCTCCAGGGCAGGGTCCCCGCGGCGACCCGCCGGCTTAGTGGGACAGACCATTTTGCCGAAGGTGATGAGGTGAAGCCCCTCACATGTCTGAGAAGCCAGCGTCCAGCCGGCCCCTGCAATTCCAACCATTCTCCTTCCTCATCCATTCCCCTTCTCTCCATGGTACTCCCGAGATGGAATGAGTGAAATCAATGATCTTTTCTCCCCATTTCTCTTTACAGACCTGAAGAGTAATGAAGCTCCCCTTAGCACCCTCCTAAAGGCATTTCCATTTGGCATCTTAAAGGCTTGAGAGAGAAAACAAAACCCCCAGAGGGCAGCCTTGCAGGCTCCCAGGGTGCCTCGCGCCCGCACAATGCTGGACGCAGACCCTCAGACAGGACTCCTCCTTGGCTAGAGGGGCCTTGGTGGGTCACCTTTGCTCTCCTGCTGCTGGGGTGTCCCTCCTCATTTGGGTGACCACTTTGTGAAGCCGAAGGGTTTTAAGAGTCTGTTCCTGCGCCCTGCTCTCCACACACCCCTCCCCCACCTGAAAGTGCCGCAGGGCGCACTACTTCATCATTTTTAAATCAGTATAGTTTTATTCCAGCCCTCCTGCTTTTTCCTTCACTGAAGCCCTGACCGTGAAAGACGTTGAGATGTGAGGGACGAAGGGGACCAACCTGGGTCACGGGTAGCCCCCTGCCCTCCTCTGCCTGGGGCCACTTCCCTCTCACGCAAGTCTGTCTGGCTCTGCTGTCGCGATGGGAGAGGCTATGTCGTTGACCGGGCACCAAAGAACCAGAGCCAGCTATCCGCTTCCCGGCACCCTCATTTTCCCTTCAGAAGAGGCTCAGAGCGGCCCTCTGGCCGCTCGGAGGGCTTTTCGCTGGTGTCCCGACCAGCTCAGCCAAATCTCCACCTTCACTTTGCCCAAAGCAATAATAACAGTGTTTGCTTACAATAGATTTCTCAATGATGCTTTTTCCTAGAAAGTTTCAGAGATGAATTAGAACTTTGCCAGATAAGAAGATCAGTCCCAGATTCATTTCTTGGAATTTTATATTCGGCAATATTTATACTATGCCGAACTAGTCTACAGTTTTTAGACATGTTGGTTAAAACCTTTTTTAAAGCAGTAACTTTATAGAAAAAATTTTCCTGTTTGATGGCAGGCTGGCAGATGCCCAGTGTCAGCCCGTAGAGCACGTTGCCTTCCCGGCGGCCTAATACTGTAGTTCAGGGGCCTCGGGCAGAACAGGCAACAAAGCCACGGCCATGCAGAGCCACGTGATGAGGAGGTATGCTCTTGTGAGTACACGTGCCCCCACACAGCAACAGCAGTGTCCTTGTCCAGGCTGGGACCTTACCGACACAGTAAGCAGGCAGCTCCCTCCAGGGCAGTGATCTCATTTTGTCTGGAAACGTTTTTAACGTAGGCGCCGAGCCTCACGTACTCTTATGGCTTGGATCTGTGTGTTCGGCCTTTGTTCAGTCCAATAAACTCTTGAGTAGATGATCCTGATTATTGTGGTTTTTTACTTTTGCTTTGTTTTTTTTAAAAAATCTGTGAACTCCTTAAAATTTGAGCTTTCTTTCCCTTTGATGTCTGGTACTCTCAGGCAGTCAGAAGTCCTATGTCCCAGCCATCAAAAACGAGAGAGAATCTGCCTTCACTGGGGGGATGCCCACACGCACATCTGGACTGTGGGTCCATCCAAGGAGCTAAATCCCACCCTTTCGATCCCCAACACTGCCCTTTCTGCAGACAGCGGAGCAGCGTGCTTATCACAGACGCTCCTCCAGACAGAAATAACTCTTCCAGGACGACAAAGAGAGGCTGGGACTTGGGACTTCAGTACTTCAGCTTGTAGATGCCCCTCGAGTCAGAAAACCAACTGCTGGGTGGGGGAAATGGGGTTCTTGCATAAGGAATGTGTTAGGACAGTGTCAGACAAAACATCAGGGCACCCCCTGCCCAGACAGCATCAGGGCCACCGTGGCTAGAGGCTGGGCCAAAGCCTGTTCTGCTGGACCTGCCGTGACCACAGCAGGCCCGGCTGCCGGGAGCAGTGGAGGGCCCCTACCCCGCCGTCGGGCTGACACCCTCTGACGGTGGCTGTTGCCAGGCCTGTGGTGTGGCATGGAGGGAGGCCGTGCAGAAGCCTGAAGTCGGAACAGCGAGCTGGAGCCAGCACGCGGCGCCGAGCCGTGCGGCAGCCCAGCAAACCAGGGCAGAACAAGCCAGAACCAAACCGTCCCCCGGGTTTTGCTGCCAAGTGTCACCCCGCCCCTTCCTGTTTGCACAGGTGGGCAGTGTCCGGTGCTGGCACGATAGCATGTCTGAGCCTCATAAAGATAAAGCTCATCTCCAGTCATGCCTGTTCCCTGGAAGAGAGGCAGGGGCCCCACTGGCCACGTGGTGTCTTTGTGCAAATTGGAAAAAGGTGCCCTTCATCTGGGCAGCAGAACCCCACACCCAACCCTTGTCCCTTGGCCAAGCACATCTGTAAGCTCTCCCACCTCCCAGCCCGTAATGTTTTTTCTTGCTCCACTTTCGGCTCACTTCTCTAAACCAACATCTTCCCAGAGTCCTGGGCCGCTCAGCAGAGCCCACCTTCCTCCTCCTCGCCTCTGCGGGGCGTGCGGCCAACAGTGAAAGTGGGTTTGCGGGAAACTGAAGCACCGAGAACCCGAGTGATAACTTGGGGGTCCCCGAATCTCTAGGGTACGCCCAAAACTTAGAACTCCAGTGTTTAGAACCAGCTCCTGTGTTTTGGGTGGGTTTTGTTTGAGTTTCGTTTTCTTCCTGTTCTGGAAAGCTAACACACTAACACAGGAGAGGAGCGTCCGGGCTCCCCTGGAGGCTCCCCGCCTGTGTCTGTCTGTCTGTCTGTCTGTCTCTCTCTGCCTTGGGTTGGGAGCATCTTTTTCCTCTGTGTCCTTTCTTTTCGACAGAGTTCAGAAAGAACAGCTGGCAGCCATCTTCAAGCTCATGAAGGACAACAAGGAGACATTTGGCGAGGTGTCCGACAGCGACGTGCAGGAGCAGCTCAGGCTCTACGACATGTAGGCCACCGCCTCCGCCACCCAGGGCAGCACCCACGACAGCTGCGCTGAGCCGCTGCCCCGACCTGTGACCCCAGCCCCTGTAACCTTCAGACTTCTGCAGGCTCCATGCGACCTCATGTCCCTAGGCATAGGGTGTATGACGTACAGATTTACTCAGTTCTCGCGATTTCTCTGTCACGTTGCAGGAAGCAGGACTTTGGTCTTCAGAGGAGAAAGCTCCCAACTCCTCTGGCTTCTGCCTGCAGGTGAGGTTTCGGCTGTGACACAGGTTGCCCTCTGAGACCGTCTTCTGATCCCAGTTAAATCTTCCATCAGGGCGGCCGGCAGCCTGGAGGGATGGTGTGAAGCCTCAGCCCCCAACACGTGCTGTGGAAGGAACACACGGCACTGTGGGGAAGATGAATATCGGGCCAGCGGCCTGCGTGTCCAGCCTAATAACACTACCCTCTCAGTCTGCCTTAGAAAGATTTCTGGAAGGTTCTGTAACTGTGTGAAAGCAAGCACCAGGGGAGCACTCATTTAGCAAAAAGGCTAATTCCATCTCACCTTCCATCCTGGAACAAAACAGCTGTATCCAAGTTAAGCCCCTCTTAAGAGTTTCTCTCATTTAAGCATAAGACTTACTTTACATATAAGTAAAGCTTATTTGAGTGCTTATAATGCACTTAGAACTATGCTAGACACTACAGATAGGAGAACTAAACTACGGGACATGGTGCCTACCTCTAGGGAGATTAGAGTCCTTTAGAGAGGCCGGGCACGCGTGTAGAGGAGACCCTCACCAGACAGCAGTTGATAAAATGCCAAAACAACCTCACAGAACAGTGTCTGGGCCGCTGTATGAGAGCAGCGCATTTCTGTGAGTCGGTGAGTGTGTGATGATGAAATGACAGGGGTTCCTCTGCTGCTCAGGCCTTCTTTCTCATCACCCCACTGGCGGAAAATTTCATAGCCAACTGAGTCAAGGAAAGCCCATGAAGTTCTTATAAATATTTTTTATTTGCTGGAATAAAACTAAATCAACCCTGACTGGTGTGGCTCAGTGGGTTGGGCATCCGTCCACAGAGTGAAAGGCTGGCAGTTCGATTCCCAGTCAGGGCACATGTCTAGGTTGCAGGCTGGGTCCGCAGTCGGGGTGCAAACGAGAGGCAACCGATCAACATTTCTCTCTTTCTCCCTCCTTTCCCCTCTCTCTAAAAATAAATGAATAAAATCCTTTAAAAAGACACAAAAACCTGAATCAACACTTAATTAAAAGAAGCCATGGCATTTGACACACGTCAAGTTAGTAACGCTGGGGACAGTTGCCGCCCTTTCTTCATCTCACGCTTGCTAGAATGTTTCTCAGGCCTCCTCCCCTGGCGCTGTAATTCTTTTGCTTCTTTGCTTACAGTCTACATGGCAGGAGGGTCTGCTGTGTCTGTTGTTATATCCAGATGTCAGTGCTTTTTACTTTTTTAAACATTTATTTTTATCTTTTTTGCCACGCTTTTTAAAACTTAAAAGGCTTAAGAATTGTCTGTTCCCTTTCTGGGGTCTCAGGGACCCCTTCTATCATCTTACCTCCCCGTCCCCTGAAGGTACACGGTGGCCGCGTCCCCAGGCTGCCCTGCAGAGCTGGCACTGCGCCGGCCCTGTGTTTCCCTTTGCTCCCTCCCCGTCCTTCTGTTTACCAGGCTCTCCTTGCTAGAGACTGTTCAGAGCCTCCCCTGAGCCAGGTCTCTGAGGGGTCCACGGTGGAACGGCTGCGGGCCCAGGAAGGCCAGGCCCAGACCGTGATTCTCCCGGCGCCGCCTTCCTCACACTGCAGACTTCTGTCACCGACCACCTCTCCTTGTGGTTGCAAGGTGGCCAAAGGAGTTCAGGTACCAAGTCCAGAAGCAGGAAAAGGGTCATCATCTCTTGCTTGTGTCTCCAGGAGTGAGGGAACTGGTTCTCCCTTCAGGTGCCATTTGGCCAGAATGTGTCATGTGTCCATGCTTCAAGGGGCCACCAGCAGGGACCACTGTGGTTGGCTAAGGTGCTCGGGAAGCGGCCAGGTCCCCTGAACACATGGCCATTCAGAGGAGGGGTAACAATCCCACTGGGCTCTAAGGAAGGGAAGGGGCAGTGATGGCTAGACACCAGGATCACTGTCACCTGCCAGGGACTTGGAAACCAGTGTCTGAAGTACCTGATATACTTGACACTCCTGGGCCTCTAAAGCTTCCAGGAAGCCCGGCTGGGTCCCTGCAACTGCCTGGGGCTCTGACGCCATTTCCAGATGAGTACCCTCTTCTGTTTATGCCGTTTCTGTCACCTCATCCGCCTCACTGGGACACCCTCCAGTCCATTTGTGGCCAGAAGAGTCCTCTTAAAACCCATTTCAAAATAACACCCCTATGTCCCCCCAGATATCAGTATTGCTGCGGGTCAAGAAAATCAAAGTGCCTTAAAAAAAATGTACCTGCTGATTCAAACCCATTCTTAGAAGTTTCCTGGAGTC
>PVJD01016334.1:0-21375 GCA_004026545.1 Mormoops blainvillei
ATGAACCAAATGAGTATACCCTGAAAGCAAAAGGCACCAAGGGGCTGTTGAAAGCCTTGAGGCAGTGGGATGGCGTGACAGGAGGGGGACACTGGGGTGATTCCTATGGTTGCTGCTTATAAAAACAGAAGGCCAAAGGCTAGATATCTAAGGACTATACAGAAGCTCATTGAAAATGGAACTAAGACGATGGCCAAAGACTAAAGAAGACACAAAGAGTATGGAAGACCTAAAAACTCTGAAGGGATATTAACTAATATCACCGTGAGGTGATATAAAACAGTTAGGAAGCAAATGTGACTTATTGCAGTTTGAGAGGAAACTCTTCTGGTCAGTAGATACCCCAAAGAATTTTAACATATTTATGCTTATTTACTGTGTGTTCAAAATCACTACTCCACAGTGTATTCTGCCTTCTATTAATATTCATATTCTTGAGCTATTATTTTTTTAAAATAGGAGACAAAGAGTTTTACTAACACTAATCGATCCTGGAAAACAGGGTGGGATGAAATAAAATGAACTGATCTTGCAGTGAAGGATGAGTTTTATACCCAGCTCTTCTGGCTACGTACTGGCTGTGTGAATGGACAAAGTCACTAACCTCTCCAAAATGCAGCCATTCCTAGACTCAGCATTCGAACATCAACTGATGCTCGGAGGAAATTAAAAGTGGTTCACAGCATGACATCATTGTTCCAGTTTAGAACTCTGAGATTGACTGAACCTATATTTGACTATTTTCCTTGATTAACCCATCCTATCAGTACAACACTGATTTGTGCACTAGAGCAAGATATGAGGTACACAGATTAGGCCTTGCTTTCTGCAGAACCTTTCAAATGATAAGAACATCTTTATTGACACTAGCATGAATCACTTTTTAATTCTATCTCTGTATTAACCAGCATAAAAGCTATGTGCTTCTCTACCTCATAAAAGCTATGTGCTTCTCTTCATGGTCAGAAGGAAGGAAAAAGCCTACACGCAGCAATAATACATTCTTTTGGTCACAACTTTTTTTTTCATTTCCCCCCATGTAACCATAAATGTCAAAAGGAAAAATCACAGTCTTTCTTTTAGCAACCACCAGAAATTGTTTCAATTTTTATTTTGCTAAAATTCATCTTAATCTCTTTGCACTTACACATATTGAACACTATTTGATCACCCATTTCCTAATCTGCCTTATAAGCGCTTCGATCCAGAAAAAAAAAGTGATTTCAAATTCCTGCTTTTTCTTTTATTGGGCCCCCTTTATAAATTAAACTGTCGTGCTCTTTGGCCTGACATCCTTGCATAAGACACAAGGTGTAGTCACGTAAAATAATGTAAACTGAAACGAATCCCACCTTCGAGAAATAAATACTGTCCAGATAATCTGTATAGCAGTGATATTCACGCTCCATAGAAATATAAATTACACTTAAAAGTTTTTGTGATTTTTTCCTAATTACTGGATATGAATTTTAGCCCTTATTTTAAATTTGTGATAAGAAAATATCCACAGTAAATTGGAATGGAACAGTTTTGTTCCAAGTATCCTCCTGAGTGATAAACGTTTCCTCAAGGTCAAATGTATGATGTTCAGGAGAGGACATAGAGATTCGAGAGACCCAATATCTGGAAATGTCTATGAGTTTTTATGAATGTGGAGTTTATCAGAATTTCTATCTGGGTGATTATAGAGACTACAATTTTATGAATCTAAGAAAATATAAAGATAGCCTTACATGAAGGACATGGTTAATAATAACATAAATGGTTAACCACTTTTTCTGAAGACTCGAGTTTTGGTGAATATGATCCCACAAACACATCATCTAATGAGTGAGAGACACCTCGTCAGGGGAAAATTACAGCATTATTTGGAAACAAAACATCAACAACTCTACTGAGGAAAACCAAATACATTTGGTGAATACTAGCTGAGCAATAAGGAGAAACCAATTTGGATATATATTTAGAAGAACTCAGCATTTGAACAGTCAGAGGGCCATGGGAAATCTTCTTTAAAGAGTAACAAGATAAAAATGCTCTCTGTCACAAATACAGAAAGTGGTCAAGGCCCATAAAAGACCCCAGTGGGACACACATCCCTATTGCAGAAACTCCCCTAAGCAACCCAACCCTCAGCCCAACCCCTGACACCATGGCCTGCTGCACCACCAGCTTCTGTGGATTCCCCAGCTGCTCCTGTGGGACCTGTGACCCCAACCTGCTGCCAGCTGCACCATGCCCAGGCCTCCTGCTGCCACCCCTCCTACTGCGGACAGTCCAGCTGCTGCCCAGCCTGTCGAAAACCTCCTTCTGAGGGGAATCCTGAGAAAATGATGCATCCAAACTAACCAATGTAGATTCCCAACAAACTTCTGAGCACCCATACCCATAACCCAGCTTGCGACCTCGTGTCACATGGTTACATAATTTCACTAAGATGTAAATTAATTTATAATAGAAAATCCAAAATATTTCATAGACTTGGATATCAACGGAAGTCCTACAATGTGAAAAGAGTGTATAATATATTACTATAAATATCACCTGGAATATTTCAACAGCTCATTGGGTTGGTATTTAATAAAAATTTTCATCCCTCAATGAGGAAGTCATTGTTGGAGAGTTCTTCAGAACTTGTTATTGATACTGGGGCACTGTATCAATAATGTGGCAGAGCACTATGGTTTTTCATTATTGTACCTTTAATATGATCTTTAAAGGTGGTTTTCCATTGTTTATTCATTAAATGGTCCAATATTCTGCAGCCAAAATATCTGATTAAAAGAATACATCAGTATTTGTAAACTATTTCTTGACGTCCACGAATGTGCGATTGGGAGGCGAGGTGCTACAGAAGGTCAGTTTTACAAAAAGGAATTCTATGTCATTGAGCTTCTTGAGAGCGTGGCTGAATCCATGTATTTCATTCATATATAATTCTGTGTGCAATTTTTTCAATGAGCAAGGGTATTAAGAGGGTAATACATGATTGGAAGGACAGTAAACACAAGACTTCACAATAATACATCAGATGTGATGGTATCCTGAGTTCTAGGCCCTGCCCTTTCAGTAACAAGCCACGAATTCTTGAGTAGTCCCTTCCCCTGTCTGGGCACCTATTTCTAACCTGCAAAGTGAGAGAATGGAGTTATTCTATTCATAACATCCCTTTCAGGCACAGGATACTAAGTCTTTTCCTAGACAGGTGGTACACTGACAATTAGTCACTTCAGATGGCCAAAGAAAAAAAAATAGTCAATGGTCAAATACTGTTACATAAGTTACCACCATTTTATATATGAAAAGCATATTAGAATATTAAAGGGCCCTGACTGGCATGGTTCAGCTGGTGGAGCGTCGTCCTGCAAAGCACAAGGTTGGCTAGTTTGATTCCCGGTCAGGGCGCACACCTGGGTTGCGACCCGGTCCCTGTTGGGGCGCATGTGAGAGGCAACCGACCCACGTTTCTCTCCCTCCTGTTCTCCCTCCCTGCCCCTCTCTCTAAAAATAAATAAATACAATCTTCAAAGAAAAAGAATATTGAAGAAACTGAGATGTCCTATGAAAAGGGACCCCTGTAACCATCACTCCCAAACTGATTTAACCAGGGTGTCCTCTGTTCACTCGTCACCAGCTAACACCCTGTAACATAAGTGTTCCTCAAGACGTACTTCACAAGATGACGAAAGGGAATTTCAAGTGATGTTCTCACAACACCTGTACAATCCTCTCGTGTGTTCTGGAGTAGAAAATAAATGTCAGTTACAGGGACAGGCTTAAATGAACACGATGTTGGCAAACCCTGTCCCCATTTTTATTCAGTCTCCAGGGAGAGTTGTCGACTGGAGCAAGAATGAAATAAAAGATGTATAGTGGAGCTTCCATTATAACGAATCAGATCTTTGGGATCTTAAAATCAAAGTGGTGAGTCAACAGTAGGGGGTGGGGGAGAAAGGGGATGAGAAGTGATTACTTAAAAGCTATTAGGTATCCCTCCGGGGGATGAAAAAGGGGAGGGAAGTGTGGTGGTGGCAAGCATTGTGAATGCAACAGATGCCACTCAACGCTATACTTTAAAATGGTAATTTATGTGATGCCAATTGCACCTCAATTTTTTTTTAAATCAAAGGGATGGGATCTTCACTAGCACAACATTATAAGAATTAGAAAAAGGCACCCCCTTTGGCTAAATACAGCCCAAGGAATACAAAGCTTGTGAGCCTACAGCTCTTTGTGTGAAGAACAGGGTTCTCCTTCTCAGTGGACGGAGCCCCCACAAAAGCACACCCTGCACATTCCCACACCACCTCTGAAACACGGTCAACACTCTGCTCCCTCCCGGGCCACTCTCTCGTCTCCCGTCAGGCTGCGATGTTTGGGCTGGATGCACCTCTTGCCCAGGGCTTCAGCTCAGAAGCACTGGGAAGAGCCAGGTTGGAATTCAGGAGAGAAGAGGACGATCTTGTTACTTGGTTTAGGATCAAAGGTGGGGGGTGTTCATTTGGTTGGTATATCAACCACGTCTTGTCTCTCAGGAATTTAAGTAAGGCAGATGCTACTGATATAAGAGAACAGAGTAAATGGAGTTGAAGAAATTAGAAGAACACCCAAAACTCATAACTAGAAAAATGGAACCCTGACACCTTAAAGAAAAATAACTCAATACATTAGTATGTAAAAACGGAAGGCAAAATTTCAAGAATAACAGAGAAACACATCCTCGCTTCTTATGCTATTGAAATGGTCTGGGCACCATAACTTAAATGAAGTAATGAAAACCAAAAAGAATGGGCACAGTCATTTTAAAAAGCTTTCAATGTAAAGGTACAGGTAATTTTCTTCCCCAAAGACGGCCACCAATAGGAGTACCCAGCATTTAAAAAGGATAAAAAATTTACACAGGGGAAGATCACAAATGAGTAAACTTCTTACTCTATTTGTATAAGAACCAATCAGGAAGAAATGGATTTAAGTGGTAGGCCAAAATAACTCAATATATATATATATTTTTTTCTTTTCTTTATTTATCTAGGGGAGGTAGAAGAATGCTCAGATTAGGTTTTGTTCTGTGGGAGAGGGTGGAATTCTCAAATTTTAAGCGTTGTACATTATATGACGGGTTAATTTTTTGTACCGATTTGATTGGGCTAAGGGGTATGCAGACAGCAGCTAAAACATTATTTCTGGCTGTGCCTGTGAGGCTGTTTTTACTGTAGGAGAGATTAGCACGTGATCTGTAGACTGAGTAAGAAAGGTGGGTCCCCCTCGCCAATGCAGCCAGACGTCAGATAATCCATTGAGGTCCTGAATAAAACAAAACAGGCAAAAGGAGGGGAAATGCGCCCTCTTGCTTGAGCTGGGACATCCACCTTCTTTTGCCCTTGATCGGATCACTGCCTGGTGGGACTTCTCAGCCTCTATAATTGTATGAGCCAATCCCTCATAATAAACAAATATATTTATTTATAGTTACATTAAAACATATATGGGGTGGATAAAAGGAGGCTTACGGTTATTCATACGGAAAAAGACATGCTGGCTATGATTCTTAACGATAGCTTTATTAACTCGAAAGAAGGTCACTCACAACTGTAAACCTACTTTTGCCCACCCCTGTATTTATACATCCTGTTTTGTTTTGCTTTTTATCCTTTTGATTCTGTTTCTCTGGAGAACCCTGACTGAAACATCTTATTCTTAATAATTCTCCAAGGGCAACCAAAGACCACACACATGAAAACTGAGTTACATTCTGCACTGAGGAAAATGCTGAAAACAATGTTGTGGTAGAGAAGCACAGAAATGGGAGTATGATACACAATGCTACCATGTCCAGTGTCCATGCCAATATATATTTCAGCTCCTTAAACATCTGAACTTTCTGCGTGGAAACATAAGTCATTTTAGTATCAAAGATTCTGCTGAACTTAGAAATGAAACGGATAGCTCCTGAGATGGTTGTAACGACAAATCCACATATTTCCAACATCCTAGGTGGAAAAATGAGCTAATCAGTCAGTGACACAGATTTGCAAAAGGAGAAGAAGAAAGAAAATCATGAAGAACCATACCTTTTAGTTCACATTTAATGTGGGATTTGAAAATGTCTTATTTCTAATATTTATAAGTGAACGGCACACTGCCCATTTAACACAAGATAGCATGCTGCTTAATCTAGTCTTAATATATTAAGAGTGTGGTTTTTATGCAGTTAAGAACGTTTATTTTCATCACAAGAAAAAAATGTAACTATGTGTGGTGATGGGTGTTAACTAACTTAATGTGATGATCATTTTACAAATATACACATGTCAAATCATTATGTTGTACACCTGAAACTAATAAATGTTGCATGTCAGTTGTATCTCAATTTTAAGGAAAGAATATTTAAATCTATAAAATAAATCTGTTCTAAAAAAAGAATATCTTAAAATCAAACAATGGATGAAGTCACAAGTCAAGTAGATTAACTCTTTTAGCAATTATGTTTTTCTTGAAGTATGCTTATTACACAGTTTAAAAATATAAAGTCTCCAGAGAAATCTCTAATAAACAGTGATATTACTCACCCTAAACTCTGTCTTTCTTCCCTTCGCTCTCCAATAGTAAGAAAAAAAGGGCAAATCTTCACATCTTGCTTTCACCCTTTAATCTTCTCTAAGCACGTACTTATATGGAAAAGACGAAACTGACTGTAATGGTTTAAAGAGTTGAGTCTGAGGTCAGATGGCTTGGGTTCAAATTTCAGGTTCACCATTTGCTAAAGTGAGCTTGGGTAAATGACTGAAATCTGTTGGTGGCTCAGTTTCCTCACATGGGAGAAGGAAGAACAATGACACCTACCCCATAGGATTGCTACAAAAATTAAATGAATTGACACAAGCCAAATACTCACTACTGTTTGGAAACAAAATAAGTGCTTCAAAAATGGTTTTGGTAACAATTTACCCATAATTCCCAGCTCCCAGTGAAAGCATCCCTTTCTGGCCAGCTGACTCACTTTGCTTCTCTGGCAAGTGAAGAATAGAAAGGTAAGAAAGCAGCTGTCAACACTGGAGGCCACATTGATGAGAATTAAACTGTCATGTGAGACCCCAGAGCTCAATTATTAGGCTCAACGTTGAGTAATATTGACACTCCTTAACGATGAGGCATCAGTCAACTATTCTTTGGGCAATGAGCAAATTGTCACAAATATGGGAAATTAGGGGTTATGTAGTCATTGAACGCTAATGACTACTTGGCCGTGGTAAGGAATCCTAATTGAACACCAAATAAAATCAACCTTTAAAGTCTTTCAGAAGGCTGAACAAATAACTCAGGGACAGGGTCATTATTATTCAGAAACAAGTTGCTCAAACACAAACAAGGAAGAGACTGTGGGAATTATGTAAATAATAGCTGGCCAAGGCTTATAAAAGGCCAAATGTGGACGTTATCACCAAAACTAAAAAATTCCTCCAAGCAACCCAGTCCTCAGCCCAACTCCTGACACCATGGCCTGCTGCACCACCAGCTTCAATGGATTCCCCACCTGTGGCCCCAGCTGCTGCCAGCCAACCTGCTGCCAACCAAGCTGCTGCCAGCCAACCTGCTGCCAGACCGGCTGCTGTGGGACGGGGTGCGGGACCGGCTGTGGTACGGGCTGTGGCAGTGGAGCTGTGAGCTGCCGCACCAGATGGTGCCGCCCTGACTGCCGCGTGGAGGACACCTGCCTGCCCCCCTGCTGCGTGGTGAGCTGCACCCCCCCAACCTGCTGCCAGCTGCACCATGCCCAGGCCTCTTGCTGCCGCCCATCCTACTGTGGACAGTCCAGCTGCCGCCCAGCCTGCTGCTGCTACTGCTGTGAGCCCACCTGCTGTGAGCCCACCTGCTGCCAGCCCACCTGCTGTGAGCCTACCTGCTAAAAGCCAAGTTGCTGATTTTCAACCTGAAGTTTCAACTTCTAACTCAATCCATGATCTAATTACCTCTTCAACCACCCTTGGACCACTAACAAGTCCTCGAACTTTTATTTGGCTTTTGTTATGGAGGTTACCAAATATTTGAGACTCACAGGCCTCTCTTCCTTAGAGACCTTGATATCCCCACTGAGACTGCCAAAATACAAATTGACTCAAGAAAGGGGAAAACCAATTTGCACTGGGATTGACCTTCGGCCAGTATTTGATCCCATGCTCCAGGGCTCATTGCCGCCAAGGATGTGGAAGAACCACCTGTATTTCTCAGATACATTCACCTCCTATACTCCACCATCCTGCAAATTGTACTTCCCATGACAGGAGAATACTATACCAAGGTCTAATAAATTATATCTATTTGGTGCAGCAAACGCATCTTTTTTTCTTCATTGGTGTGCTCATGACGTATATTTCACAGAAAGTCATACGAAAGATTTTAATCTGGTTTTGCTATACTACACTGCTCCTCTTATACAACGTTAAGAAATTTGATCAGATCCAATAGGGGTTATTCCCCATAAAAAGATCCCGCAAATGCACTTCTAGGGCCTCAGAAACGGCACAGGTCTATGACCACACCCTGACCACATACAACACTTTTACTACAAGAAAGCTACAGAAGTCAGGACCTCTGAATCCAGCGCCAGAATGAAATTTTTTTTTTCATATCTGTTAAAGGAATGCTCTTTCAGGCAATCTTCAAACAATGGTAATGTATGCTAATAAGTCACACTTTTCCATTTACATGTGGTCTTGTTACCATAGGTAGTGAGCTAATTATTAATAAAAAGGGGAGCAGAAGAAATTGGATATTCAGCTTAATAAAGTGGGGAGCCTGAGCCTGTTTGCTTCACCAGGAAGCTACGGCTTCACACTCCATGGAATTACAGCACTTCTCCACCAAGGGGATTAATGCTCCTCCTTTTCTGCCTCCGGTAACAGATTGCTGGGGGTCAGGGGAACAGAAGGAGGCATTTTACTATAGAGGCCTATCAGTCTAACTGGGAGGCGGACCTATCAAAAGCCCATGAAAACTTGGGAAATTCCTTTGGTTATTTTGAAAAGGCACCTGGTCTTTCCCAAACCTAATCTAATATAACCCCAGGGGTACAAAGAACCCCTCCACCTCCACCTCTCCCCCTACTGCCTGGTATTACACTTGCCACACGCATTTGTGCATTCTCTCTTGCAAGGGAGCATGCAACCACGTCGGCCTAGCAGCTACCAGGGCCCAGTGCAGACTGTGTGGGCTCCAAAAACTGAGCTTTAGGACAGCACAGGATCTCAGGACATTGACTCTATTTCTGGACCTGATTTTCCATGGCAGGACAAACAGCAATGGGACATTGGAAGCCCGGGGGCAGCCTTCCACATGAATGAACCATTTTACCACACCACAGCCTCCTATGCATGAGTCCTTGGGATGCTTTCTGCACGACCCTGTGGAAGAGCCTGACTCCCACCAACTATAGTCTTACAGAGTAAAGCAAGGAAACTGTAAGTTGGGAAAGCCTCTTTGAGAGAATATGCTTTTAATTAGATGGAAAGTTTTAATCCAAAAACTTTTTTCCCAGTTTCTAAACTGGAAGTGAAAATAACAAAGATTTTACTCTAGTTTTAGAATCAACATATGTACTTTGATTTAATATGTATACAGAAATACACAGATGTTTATTATACATACACATGGATTTATACATAACACACATATGCAATGAATTTATACACATTTAAATACAAGCATCATCATGGAATACTTCATACATTTGGGTGATTTTTGGGAAAGGATCAGGATTAATTCATTGTTCCTTGGGATTAGAACTGGATGAAATTGAAGGTATTCCTTTTTATTGAGTATATAAAAGACTTAAATGTAAGTCACAAACCATAACCATGCTAGAATAAAATATAAGCAGTAAAATCTCAGACATCTTTCACAGCAATATTTTTACTGATCTATCTCCGAGGGCAAAGGAAACAAAGATAAAAATAAACGAATGGGACTATGTCAAACTAAAAAGCTTCTGCACAGCAAAAGAAACCATCTACAAAATGAAAAGGGAACCCACTGTATAGGAGAACATATTTGCCAATGACCCATCTGATATGGGGTTAATTTCCAAAGTATATAAATAACTTTTACAATTCAACACCAGGAAGACAAACAATCCAATTGAAAAATGGGCAAAGGACCCAAATGGACACTTTTCCAAAGAGGACATACAGATGACCCATTGACATATTTTAAAAATGTTCAACCTCACTAACCATCAGAGAGGTGCAAATTAAAACCACAATGAGATATCACCTCACACCTGCCAGAATGGCTTCACCAATAAATCAACAAACAACACATGCTGGGAAGGATGTGGAGAAAAGGGAGTACTTGTGCACCCTTGGTGAAACACCGGTTTGAAAGAATATATGCACCCCTATATTCACTGCAGCATTATTTACAATAGCCAAGATCTGGAAATGGTCCAACTGCCCCTCAGTAGATGAGTGGATAAAAAAAATGTAGTACATTTATACAATGGAATACTATGTGGCTGTATAAAAGAAGGAAATCTTAGCTTTTGCAACAACATGGATGGACCTGGAGATTATTATGCTGAGTGAAATAAGCCAGTCAGAGAAAGACAAACACCGTTCGGTCTCACTTATATGTGGAATCTAATGAACAAAATAAACTGATGAACAAAATAGAAACAGAAGATAGATACATGGAACAGACTGACAGCTGTCGGGGGGAGGGCGAGGTGGGGACTAGATGAAAAAAGGTGAAGGGGTTAGCCAAAGAACGTATATGCATGGCACGTAGACACAGGCAACAGTGTGGTGATGACCAGAGGGAGGGGGGGCAGGAGCTGGATGAAGGTGAGCAAAGAGTGGGGGAGGGAATGAGGACATCTGTCATAGTGTCGACAATAAAAATAAAGTTAAAAAATTAGAAAAGAATATTACTTTGGTTAAAATAACAATGCTTTATTCAGTCAAGGTTTAATAAAAATCAAGTAATTAGAAAGCGTGAATAAAGGATAACATGTAAGCAAAGAATCAGTCTCCCTGACATAGCACCGAGAGACCATATCCAATCCAAAGATACCCCTTGAACAACAGAACAGAAATGAAAGCACATTTGTCCTCTTGCCCCTTTGATTCTAACTACTGACCACTTTCAGGTATCACTACCTAACAGTTCCTGCTGAGAAAAAAAAAATGGACAAGTGACCTTGGTAAAATCTGGCCGTTTATCATAACCATACACTGCTAATCATTCATTCCCTCTGTAATTCGATGAGCATGTACTGAGCCTCTACCTTCAAGACGGTGCAGCAGGTACCATGTAGGAAGCTATGGTGAACCAGACTTGAGCAGATCATGCCCTTAAGGAATGAATGGCCTGGCGGAGCAGTTACACAATTTTATCGCTGGAGGTGTCTGAGAGATCATCTCATTTCACAGGTGGATAAACCAGTGTTCAGAGGGGTTAAGTGACTTTTCTGAGGTTCAATGGTTCAACTTAATGGCCGAACCAGTTTGAGAAGCCTGTTTAGTTCAATTAACTTAATTTAATTCTTAATTTAAGAGCTCAGTCCCCTACAGCATGTGACCACCTCTAATCACTTAACTCTGGGCCTGTTTACCATAGAAATGGACACATGAAGCCTATATGATGATATTAACCAATGTCACTCTAGTAAGTCTCATAAAAATAAAAAAATCACCTTCAGTTTAAAATTTTATGATTTTTTAAAATTCAAGAGCACAAACTAAAAATAATCGAGGACTTCTCAGTAGCGGATGACTGAATAAAATGTGGCACGGTCATGCTCTAGAATATTGCACAGCCATGTACAAGAATGAGCAATAATATGTACAGAATAAGCCAAAAAATTGGATAATGTACATGAAATGGATAATTCTTATCAAATTCCATCATGAAGAAATAGAAATCTAATTAATAAGGAGACTGAATCAGCAACAGACAACCTCCAAGGGAGAGAATGCCGGCACCAGAAGGCTTCACTGATGAATTCTACCCAAAACTAAAAGATCAATTAAGACCAATACCCCTTAAACTCTTCCAGAAGATGAAAGAGTGGGGAACATATCCAGACTCATCCCATGAAACCAGAACTAACTACCCTGATACCAAAATCCGGCAGACACTACAAGGAAAGAAAATTACAGACCAATGTCCCCAACTAATATTGACACGATATTCCTAGGCAAAACACTACCAAACGGAATTCAAAAGCACATTAAAAAGATACACACCATGGCCAAGTAAGATTTTCAACATGTGAAAATCAATCAATGCATACATCACAGAGCAGGAGGTGGGGGGAGGGCACATGCGTATCTCAAGAGATGCAGAGAAAACATCTGATGAAATTCAACAATCTTTCATGAGTAAAAAATTCAACAAAGTAGGAATAGAAGGAAACTACCTCAGCATAATAAAACTCATAAATGAAAAGCCCACAGTAACGTCACGCTCAGTGGTGAAAGACTGAAAGCTTCTCCCGTAAGACCAGGAACAGAAGAAGGGTGCCCACTTTCACCTATTCTGTGTTTCATAGTATTGGAAGTCCTATCTAGACCAATTAGGCAAGAAAAAGAAATACAAGGCGTCTAAATCAGAAGGAATGAAGTAAAATCTTCTCTATTTGCAGATGATATAATGTTATAAATAGAAAACCCAAAAGATGTCACACACCCCCCCCCAAACAAAACAAAACTGTAAGAACTAATCAAAGTATTTAGTAGTTTCAGGATACAAAATCAATTTACAAAATCAGTTGCATTCCTATGCATTGTCAACAATCTATCAGAAAGAGAATTTAAGAAAATAATCCGATTTACTATGGCATCAAAAGAATAAAATACTTAGGAATAAATTTAACCAAGGAAGGGAAGAATTTATACACTGAAAACTATAAGACATTGCTTATGCTACGTGAAGTAAGCCAATCCCCCCAAAAAGACAAATACTGTATGAGTCTACTTATGACGTAAGTATGACTGACTTACTTGTATGACGTACCAAAAGTGGTCAAATTCATCAAAATGCAAATGAGAATGGTGGTTGCCAAGGGTTTGGTTTGGGGGCAGAGAATGGGAAAGTTATCTAATGGATATAGAGTTTCTGTTTTGCAAGATAAAAAGAATTCACAATGTGAATTTACTTACCATTAGTGCGTTGTACACTTAAAAATGGTTAAGTGCACAATGGTTAAGATGTTAAGTTTTGTGATATGTATTTTACTGCAATTAAATTGTTTAAAAATAAATATGTATAGGAGACCCCAACTTCACTGCATTAGACGCTATATGCATTTATATGCTGGTTCATGTTTGCAAAAACAGGAAGAAAGATATAGAACAATAGGCACCAAACTTCGTATTGATTATCTTCTGGAACACCCATTTTGGAAGGGATGTGTGTGTTTTGGGGAAGGGAGGGAAAATATTAACTCTTCTATGTATGTTTTTGGACCATTTAACTTTTTAAAATGTAACTTTGTCACTGGCATATATCTTTAATTCAGTTGAGTCAGAAAATAACCTATAAGTGAAAGGCATCCTAATGGTCTCAGCTGGGAATATGTTCATTGATGATTAAAGACAAAAATAAAATACTCTTTTGGGCTCAGAGGATCCTACACCTCTCACTCTCTGATCACAGAAAGGCCAACTTTTTTTGGATGTTGGTGAGTCAGGCGAGTGCTCATGTTTTGATGACACTGATGTTAGTTATTTCAAGTCTAGGCAACTTGTTTATGAAATCATGATCCTTATTTGAATGACCACCTAGGGAGAAAATGTTCAGTTTAGATAAACTCTGCCTGGAGGTTATCAAAGGACATAATCGACAAAGCAAACCAGGGCTGTGGTGGGCCCAAATTTCGCCTGTCATATGACAAACACGAAGAGGAGCTGCCATGATTGGCTTCCATAATGAGCCTTCACTTGATCCACAGGCCGAAGAAATATAATGAGACTTAATTGAGCAATGACCAAAGCAGGCGATTGAAATGCTATTTATAACTCTCTAAACAACTCGTGTATTAGCCAATCAGAGACAGACTTTGCAATTAGTGACAGGGAAAAATGCTAAGTATTAGGAAAATCCGTGTCTCCTGGGACCATATAAAAGGCCAGACGTAGAAGGTGCAGCCAAAACTCAGAAACTTAACACCACGACTCTCAACGCGACTCCTGACACCATGGCCTGCTGCACCACCAGCTTCAACGGATTCCCCACCTGCGGCCCCAGCTGCTGCCAGCCGACCTGTTGCCAGCCGACCTGCTGCCAGCCAAGCTGCTGTGGGATGGGGTGCGGGACCGGCTGTGGGATGGGCTGTGGGATGGGCTGTGGTACAGGCTGTGGCTGTGGGGCTGTGAGCTGCCGCACCAGATGGTGCCGCCCTGACTGCCGCGTGGAGGGCACCTGCCTGCCCCCCTGCTGCGTGGTGAGCTGCACCCCCCCAACCTGCTGCCAGCTGCACCATGCCCAGGCCTCCTGCTGCCGCCCGTCCTACTGTGGACAGTCCAGCTGCCGCCCAGCCTGCTGCTGCTACTGCTGTGAGCCCACCTGCTGCTAACCCAGCTGCTAAAAAGAAGGTTGCTGATTACTTAAGAATGAAAGGAGAAGCATAAGAAAGCTGTCTTGACCTCTGAAGAAATGTTCGACTTTCGTTGGATGCTAAGTATCGTGATATTTCTAAGTCATTCTGAAATAACAAGTGTTAGGACCCTCTTGAATGTGCTGAACTAGGCGATGGGAAACATGTGTCGATCAGAGTGTCAGATCAGTGGCGTCTCTGTTCCACTCCCTGTCTCTCCATCCCTACACAATTTCCGACCTGCCTCTTCCTTGAATATGCCCCGTTAATTTCAAATAAAATGTTTGACTGTGCTAAGCAAACTGAGTTACTTTCTTTTATCTTGAATCTTGTCCACCTTTAGCTGAAATTCAAGAAGAGTGGATTTGCATTTTGATAATAATCCTAAGGCATAAACATAAAAGCCTAAATGAGAAAGATTAAATAGAAATTGCACTATGCTTCTATCCATCAGTTAATAAAATGTTCCATGTATTAAATGATGTTTGTAGTTATTCAAAATACTTACATGCTCTAATCTATTACAATTAGGTATGAACCAATAAGGTCGCTTTTAGCTCAAAGTTTCAGGTTGATCAAAGCTATGGGATTTCTACGTAGATGTAACCTCCTTCCCTGTAATATACAAGATGTTCTCCTTTATGCAGGCCCAATATCTAAAAAAATTGTATTACCAACTAAATAGGTTTTAAAATATCCATCAGATCCTATCAGACACTATCTTATTTCCCAAGAGCATTTAGGTTTTAATTCCGGCGCCTTAGCCTATTATATTCTTCCCACTGGTCCCCAAAATGATTCCTCAACTTCAGCTCCCAACACTCACCTCCATTACTGTAAGTGTGTAAAGTGTATTGCTGATCTAAATGAAAGTAGAATAAACAGCTATGTAGGTGCCCAGTGAGTTCCAGTATCACCACCTGTCAGGCACATGCATTAGAAATACGAAACAACTACAGGCTTTGAACTTTGCAATCCAACTTAAAAGATGTTCTCTTAAGAAGTTAGCACAAATCTAGACCAAAAATACCTTTTACCAATTAATTTCCAGTTCTTAAGTATTCGTGTGCAATATACAAAATACATGACAAAATATTGAAAAAAATTAAGACAAATTTATTCCGAGTTATGTACAAATTTCCAAAGTTTACCTCTATCATTTAATTAGTAACAACAAGAGATCACACACAAGAGAACACCTTTCAGAGAAGAATAAAGTAAATGAAGTGTATTTGTCAAAACATCTTAACTCCCAGATGTTTTTCCTGAGCCTTGGTTCAACGACTAAATGCATTGTAGAAAAAATTTTCAGCATTTCCTGGTCTCTTTGGACAATAACAAGGGCTCCTTTCTGAGAGGTACTAAGCTTGAAAGTTCTACTTAATCATCATTAAGTGGCCAGGCATCCAGGATTCATGCCTTTCACTCCGCCTGTTCAAAATCATATTCAATAAAAACCTAAGGTACACCAGAAGCTAAGCACTTTGTTACATACTTTTATATACTATGTCATTTGGTTCACAAAAAAAGATTTTTGACCTGAAACACAAACAATATTTGCACATTTCAAATTGGCTGAAATAAAAGGAACTATAATGGTCATTTGATTTGATGTCGGAGTAAGTTAGAAACTAAATACTGCATGACAGAAGGTACTGTTTCAATTCAGTGGATGTCCTGATGTCCTAAATTCAAGAGAATTTAGTCTATATATCCAGAAGGAAGAAATAATAGTTTTTTAAAAAGGAGCACAATTAGCCTTAGCTTTAGCCTTAGGGGGTCCGGACAGAGTGTCACGTGGAATAAATACCTCTGTCAAGCAAGTGTGTTGATGTGGACTAAAATAGGAGGTCTCTTTGAACATGGAAAACCACAAACCTCTTCTAAAGAGGAAAAGACCGATACGAGGAGTCCAAATGAAACTATAAAACAAAGTCATTTCTAAACTGCTACTCATAATGTGTCACAAGGATTTCCATGTGAGCCAATGAGAGGCCCACTGAGGAACGAATTTAAACAAAAACAGGGAAGATATGTAAGGAATTTTATAAACAGCAGCTGACCAGGATATATAAAAGGCTCAACAGGGAAGTCACCACCAAGACTCCTCCAAGCAACCCAACCCCTGACACCATGGCCTGCTGCACCACCAGCTTCTGTGGATTCCCCACCTGCGGCCCCAGCTGCTGCCAGCCAACCTGCTGCCAGCCAACCTGCTGCCAGACCGGCTGCTGTGGGATGGGGTGCGGGACCGGCTGTGGGATGGGCTGTGGCCTGGGTAGTGGCTGTGGAGCTGTGAGCTGCCGCACCAGATGGTGCCGCCCTGACTGCCGCGTGGAGGGCACCTGCCTGCCCCCCTGCTGCGTGGTGAGCTGCACCCCCCCAACCTGCTGCCAGCTGCACCATGCCCAGGCCTCCTGCTGCCGCCCGTCCTACTGTGGACAGTCCAGCTGCCGCCCAGCCTGCTGCTGCTACTGCTGTGAGCCCACCTGCTGCTAGCCCAGCTGCTAAAAGCCACGTTGCTGACTTTCAATAGACCAGGACACAGTAGCTGAGCAATTTGTCTCCTCAACAAACTCTGGGCCACTAACAAGGTCTTAGACTTCTACTTGGGTTTCTGTTATGGCAGCTAGCTAGTCGACGAGTTCGATTTAATCCCATTCTGCAGAGACTACCTTGACTCCACAGCAGACACAGAGAGGCTGTGAACCCACCTGATGAGCCTCGGATCGCTTTGGAGATGCCAGTCCTGACCTTCCTGCAGTCCCGAAAATGACTGCCGTATTGTGGATTTTATCCTCGAGAACTGTCCACAAGTCTAATTTTCCCCTGCTCTGCGATCTATTGCGAGCTTCTGCTTACCGAAGAAAAAGCTCCAACATGAAAGGCACCAGGTTATATAGCTAAGCGACAGTCCTTGTGTGTCACCAGAGAGGATGGAAGCTCTTCAGCTTCTCAGAAGTAGGCTAGTCTTTTCCATATTTCCGCATCCGATTCCATTCCTGTTTGGGGGGATCCCAATGATCTTTCTTGGTGGCTATTTTAATTATATCTGTGTTACAGTGTCTTCTGTCATTTCTTAATAAATGTTATTTACTAGGCAAAGAAATCATGGTCAGTGTTTCCACTTGAACATAAAATGAGTTCACTGCTTATAGTTCAAAAATGTCCACTTGTAAGAAATACACCTGTGTCTTTTTAAAAGAGACTGAAGCCATATATAGTACACTCATTCAATAAAAATTTATTGACCAGGACTTCTAAAGCAGGGACTATGGAAATAAGAAAGATCAAGAATTAGTTCTCATCCTTGAAGGCCTTACTATCCAGAAAGAAAAAAGAATGTGTGTGAAAACAGCGACAAACAACATGACGTGGGTAGAAAAAAAGTTCCTCTGCCTTAGGGACAAGGGCTTTTGTGACCAAAATGCCTCAATGCTTCAACTTATAATAGGTTTATCCACGTGAGATATGCATGTTGGCAACTCCGAAAGCTTAAGAAACGGATGTTCAACAATTGTCATGAGACGAAGAGAGAAATGTTTCTTACTTCAGAAAGGGTGTGAGGAGAAAAAAGGGAGGAGAGATGCAGTCAGGAGGAATATTGCTCTGTGATCCCTCCACATAAGGCTGCCACACACAGTCTCCGGGATGGTCAACTTTCCTGCAAAAACCAGCAAAGGGGCTGAGTTTCATGTCTGGGTTGATTCAAGGGAAGATGAAGATGGCGCAGGAGCCAGACAGAGCAAGAAGGACAAGACAGTAATGCCCCAGGAGCTCTCGGAAATGGTGGAGAAGCTTTGGATGGACCCTGTGGTGGAAAGTAATATCTTAGTTATAAAAGTTTAAAAAGAAGACAGAAGGATCAGAAACAGGACCTCAAAAAGCAAGAGATCACTTTGGGACCAGCAAGGGCTATGCTGGGGGTAGCATTAGGGAGGACGTCACCAGGGAAGTAGACTTTGAAGTGGGCCTTAAAGGTCATTCTTAATGGCACAAAAAGAGTGAGAGAAAAAGAGCCCAACCTACACCCCTATTATAATGGCGAAAACCCCAAGCAATGATGACACTAAGTGGCAGGATAATGTCGGTGGAGCAACAGCAGCTCTCACCCGTTGCTGGTAGGAAAGCAAAAAGGTACAGCCACTTCGGAAGACAGGTTAGCTGTTTCTTCAAAGCTAAACATAGGCTTACCATACAATGCAGCGATTGTACCCCTCCGTACTTACCCGAATAGGCTGAAAACTACGTCCGTGCGGAAACCCGCACGCGAATGTGCGTAGCAGCTTTGTTCATAATTTCCGGAAATCGGCAGCAACCAAAATGTCCCCCAACCAAAATGTTAAATGATTAAACAGACTTTGGTACATCTAGTCAGTAGACTACTGTTCTATGATAAAGAGAAATGATTTATCAAACCACACAAGGCTACGGAAGAAGCTTAAATGCCTACTGCTTAATGTGAGAAGCCAATCTTAAGGGGCTACGTACCCTATGGTTCCAGCTCTATGACATTCCGCAAAGGGCAAAACTATAGAGACAATTAAAAATTGCCACAGTGTCCTGTCTACTATGCCCTGCGGGTGCCTGTAGCACGACACTGTAGACGAGATTAGGCATTTAAACAATGTATTACAGAAACAGAATGGCATGGGACTGGCCTAAGAAATCTACACAGACACCAGCTGTGAGCCCATGAGAAAGCTCCCCTGAGCTGCTACATGCCCAGCTGGTGCCCCACGCCCTCTTCGCCCTGACTCCTCCTCCTACTCTAAACACCGCCGTGGCTCCTGGAGCTACAAAATCCAAGGGAATGGAAGGGACACTGATTCTGACACACTTGAGTCTGTAAACCATGCGAGCAACAGTCTACCTGTGAAAACAGTAAGTCCTTTGATCAAGTCAATATTTGTTGGCTTTCCCAAAACTGGAAATCTAGAAAGATCCCTAACTGCTACATTTATGAGAGGTGGCAGCTTCCTGTGTATATGTGATAGCTAAGAGGATTTCAGGTGCTTAAGTGGCTTAGTGATGAAAAAGGACATCGATGACCAATGACCAATTCTAAAGGAAAAGTGGGGAGCATTTTTATTGAAGTTCATAATATGAGTCAATGGAGAACAAAAAAGGATAGGAGAAAATATGGAGGGGTGAGTTCAGAAATAAAGGATGGAGAAAAGAACAAATACGAAAGAGAGGAGAAAAAAACAGAAAAAAGACACAATGAAAAAGACTAGGGACAAGAGGCAGAAAAAGGGGAGGAACGGCGGGGAAGACACACACATAGGAGAAAGATGGCGGGTGACCGTGCTGAGGGCCAGGGGCTGGGCCACATGCTAAATACACTTCGTGTGAATGTCACTTAACACTTAAATCAGCCCCCTGACTTGGAGATTGTTACCCTGGCTTGTAGAAGAGGAAAATTAAGTCTAAATAAAGCTTTAAAAAACGACGACTGAACCCAATTCCATCGGACTCCAAAACTCATAGAAAACGAAATTAAGAAATTAGACGTAAAGGTGAGGGTGGCGGAAGGTCAGCATATGTGAAGGTGATTTTTTTGGAAACTGTGGTTTTCAGAATAAGTTCCTCCTTGTGCCTGTTGCTGAGTTATTGTCTCTTAGCCACCTGGATAATCCAGGATACTCTACTTCAAAGTCCACTAATTAGTAACCTTAATTACATCTGCAAAGCCCCTTTTGTTCCGTGATGTATTCATGGGTGTGAAACCAGGGCTCAGAGTTCAGGAAGCCAAACTTCTGCCTACCACAGGGATTATTAGACACTGTGCTGACTTCCTAGAGACCCAAGATGTTGCTCCAGTCCACTAATGAAAGTGGTAGCTTATGGTGGCCAGGTGATAGGTAAAGTCTTAGCTCATTTTTTTTTAAAGGTTTTATTTTTATTTTTTAGATCAAGGGGGAGGGAAGGAGAAAGAGAGTGAGAGAAACATCGGTCAGTTGCCTCTTGCACACACTGTGACCTGGGACAGAACCTGGAACCCGGGCATGTGCCCTGACTAGGATTCGAACTGGTGACCTTTTGCTTTGCAGGATGATGCCCAACCAACTGAGTTACACTGGTCAGAGCAACTCACTTTTTAATCACAGTGGACCCAGTAGGTCCAGAGACCAAGTCTCCAGTTTGTGAGTGTATAATTGGTATAATCGTTCTTGACAACTGGCGGACTCCCCACATCAGTCCTCTGGCTTGAGGAATAAAGCTGATGTGGTAGGAGGAGCCAAGGAGAAGCCTCCGGATGGTCCCCTCATCGCGTGACTAGTAAACTGAAAACGATGCTACATCCACGGGGAATTTTGAAAATGAGCACCATGATCAGAGACCTGAATAAAGCCAGGGCAGTGATCTCTACCACCTCCCCACTTACTTTGTCCTATAGAAAGAGTAGACAAATCTTAGGGAATTACAGAATAATTATTTATTATTATTTTATTATTGTTTTAAGCTAATTTCAGTAGTGGCTCCAATTGAAGCTGATGTTCCAGATGGAGTATCTTTTTTTAAAATATGAATGGTAACTATTTCCTTTCTTATTTCTATTTATTGAATTTATTGGGGTGAAGTTGGTTAATAAAATTATATAGGCGTCAGGTGTACCATTCTATATACATTATCTGTGTATTGCATTGTGTTTGCCACCCCACAGATGGAGTGTCTTTAATGAAACAAACCAACACAGCCCCTGGCACCTGGTATGATGCTGAAAATTTTTTGGCTGAAAAGTGCCTTTTTCTCCATCTCAGTTTGCAAGGACAATCAGG
>PVJD01016335.1:0-21401 GCA_004026545.1 Mormoops blainvillei
ATAAGTCAGGGCAATTAGCATTTCATCTTTGGTATCAGCCTTGATTCCCTCTACACTACTTAAATATAAGAAAGATATTACTTGAATTGCTTTGATTTTTCATAGTGCTGCTTTTTTTAAAAGGTGTATTTTAAATGTAGGTATGTTATTTACACCATACATTTGTCATTTCTTTACATTTGTCATTTTGTAATTAAGACAATATCTAAATATAAAGTTTCTATGTATTTTTAATGTAATGATATATATTTATATACATACATACAACTATTTTTCCCTTAACATTTTTAATTTAGTGTAAGATTTTCATTTTTGACTGGCAGAGAATAATTATTCCAAATTTAGCAACCCAATTAACATACATGCACTTTATCTTTATAAAATTATGAAGATTTTATAGTTCATTATAAAGTGAAATAATACAAACTGATTAGTATTGCAACTATTCTGTTTTGCCACGTGGTTAGAAGACAACAGAATGTATATTTTGGCGAGCTAAATAAGTAAAACAAATAGTTCTGCCACTAGACAAAAGTCTCTACTAAAATATGACCCATTTGCAAAATACTGGGAAAATACTGAGGACGAATTTGCAGTCCATGCTCTGCTTCATTGACCTGTTAAGTAGGTCAGATTAGCACCTAATCTCTTTAAGTAAGACATCCTGTGCCAGATAATCCCTGTATAGTTTCTGAGGCCATTTAAAATGAATGAATAAACAAAGAATTTGTGACCTATGGAATTCTAGAAAAGGGTTGCGCAATTTTATGCTACAAGTATTAGAAGAATTCATATTGGTAAATATTATATTGATGTAAAAATGTATTTGCATTTTTTGAGACTTTTTTTCTTTTTGTTCAATCCCTTCACCCCCTAACCACCTCCCACTAGCTATCATCTGTTCCATGACCCGTAGATATATCATCTATGAGCCTGTCTCTGTTTTACTTGTTAGTTCAGTTTGTTCATTAGATTCCACATTTGAGTGAAATCATATGGTATTTGTCTTTCTCGGACTGGCTTATTTCACTTAGCATAATGTTCTCCAGGTCCATCCATACTGTTGCAAAGGGTAAAATTTTCTTCTTTTTTACAGCGGAGTAGTATTCCAGTGAGTAAGTGCCCCATAGTTGTTTTATCCACTCATTTATTGATGGACACTTGGGCTGTCTCCATATCTTGGTGACTGTAAATAATGCTGCAGTGAACACAGGGGTGCTTTGTTCTTTCGAATTAGAGTTTTGGGTTCCTTCAGGTATATTCCCAGAAGTGGAATTGCTGGGTCAAAAGGCAGATCCATTTTGGGTATCCTCCGGCTGTTTTCTATAGTGGCTGCACCAGTCTGCATTCCCATCAACAGTGCAAAAGGGTTCCCCCTTCTCCACATCCTTGCCAGCACTTGTTTGTTGATTTATTGATGATAGTCATTCTGACAAGTGTGAGATGGCATCTCATTGTAGTTTCTATTTGCATTTCTCTGATGATTAGTGATGTTGAACATCTTTTCATATATCTATTGGCTGTCTGTATATCCTCTTTGGAGAAGTGTCTATTCAAGTCCTTTGCCCATTTTTTTAATTGGGTTGGTTGGGTTTTTTTGTTTTTTTTTTGGTGTTGAATTTTATAAGTTCTTTATAAATTTTGGATATTAACCCCTTATCAGATGTATCAGAGAATATGTTCCCCATTCTGTGGGTTGTCTTTTTATTTTGTTGATGTTTTCTTTTGCTGTGCAAAAATTTTTTAGTTTGATTTAGTCCCATTTGCTTATTTTTTCTTTCGTTTCCCTTGCCTTGGGAGGTATATCTGATATAATATTTCTACCAGCAATGTCCAAGATTTTGCTGCCTATGTTTTCTTCTAGGATTTTTATGGCTTGTGGTCTAACATTTAAGTCTTTGATCCATTTTGAATTTATTCTTGTGTGTGGTGTAATGAGGTGGTCTAGTTTCATTTTTCTACATCTACCTGTCCAATATTCCCAACACCATTTATTGAATAAACTATCTTTAGCCCATTATATGTGCTTGCTTCCTCTGTCAAATATTAATTGACTATAAAGGTGTGGGTTTATTTCTGGGCTCTCTATTCTGTTCCATTGATCTGTGTGTCTGTTTTTATGTCAGTACCAGGCTGTTTTGATTACTAGGGCCTTGTAGTATAGTTTGATATTAGGTAGAGTGATTCCTCCAACTTTGTTCTTCTTTCTCAGGATCACTGTTGCAATGTGGGGCCTTTTGTAGTTCCATATACATTTTTGAAATATTCGTTCTGGTTCTGTTAAATATGTCATTAAATTCTTGACAGGAATTGTGTTGAATCTATAGATTGCTTTAGGTAGCATGGATATTTTAATGATGTTAATTCTTCCTATCCATGAACACAGTATCTGCTTCCACTTACTTGTATCCTCTTCAATTTCTTTCCTCAGTGCCTTATAATTTTCCAAATCTTTTACATACTTGTTTAGTTTTATTCCTAGGTATTTTATTCTTTTTGAAGCAATTGTGAATGGGATTGTTTTCTTACATTCCCCTTGTTAGTTTGTCGGTATATAAAAATGCAACTGATTTCTGAATATTAATTTTGTATCCTGCTACTTTGCTGAATTCATTTATCATTCTAGTAGTTTCTTGGTGGAATCTTTTGGGTTATCTATGTACAGTATCATGTTATCTGAAAATAAAGACGATTTTACTTCTTCCTTTCCAATTTGGAGGTCTTTTATTTCTTCCTCTTGTCTGATATCTGTGGCTAGGACTTTCAGTGCTATGTTGAATAAGGGAGGTGAAAGCAGACATCCCTGTCTTGTTCCCAGTCTTAAGGGGAATGCTTGTAGTTTTTCCCCATTGAGTATGATGCTGGCAATGGGTTTGTCATATATGGCCTTTATATGTTTAGTTATATTCTTTCTATTCCCACTTTGTTGAGCATGTTTTATCATAAATATCTCTGGATTTATCTAAAGCTTTTTCTACATCTATTGATATGATCTTGTGGCTTTTACCTTTATTTTGTTTATGTGGTGAATTGCATTTATTGATTTGTGAATGTTGTACCAGCCTTGCATTCCCAGATAAATCCCACTTGATCATGGTGTATGTTTATGATCTTTTTGATGAATTGCTGTATTTGGTTAGCTAATACTTTATTGAGGATTTTAGCATCTAAGTTCATCAGGGATATTGACCTATAATTTTCTTTCTTTGTAGTGCCTTTATCTGGTTTTGGAATTAGGATAATGCTGACCTCGTTAAATTATTTTTGGAAGCCTTCCCTTCTCTTGTATTTTATGAAATAGTTTGAGAAGAAGTGTTAATTCTTCTCAGAATATGTGGTAAAATTCACCTGTGAAGCCATCTGGTCCAGGGCTTTTGTTTGTTGGGGGTTTTTAGATTATTGCTTTAATTTCATTAAGTGTGATCTGCCTATTCAGATTCTCTGATTCTTCCTGATTTATTTTTGGAAGACTCTATGTTTCTAGGAGTTTATCCATTTCTTCCAGGTTGTCCAGTTTGTTGGCATATAATTGTTCATAATATTTTCTTACAATCCTTTGTATTTCTTTGGTGTCAGTTATTATTTCTCCTCTTTCCTTTCTGGCTTTATTTATTTGGGTCCTTTCTCTTTTTTTCTTGATGAGTCTGGTTAAAGGTTTGTCAATCTTGTATATCTTTTTAAAGAACCAGCTCTCGGATTCATTGATTTTTTAAATCTTTTTTTTAGACTCTACTTCATTTGTTTTTGCTCTGATCTTTATTATTTCCTTCCTTCTACTCACTGTGGGTTTTGTTTAATGTTCCTTTTCAAATCCCTTTAAGTATGAAGTTTCATTGTTTATTTGAGCTTTTTCTTGTTTTTTGAGATAGGCCCGTAATGCTATGAATTTCCTTTTAGAATTGTTTTCTCAGTGTTCCACAGATTTTAGATTGTTGTATCCCCATTTTAATTTGTTTCAAGGTACCTTTTGATTTCTTCCTTGATCTCATTGTTGACCCATTCATTGTTTAATAACATGTTATTTAGTTTCTGTATCTTTGTGTGTTTTTCAGTGTTCTTCTTATGGTTGATTTCTAGTTTCATAGCATTGTGGTCAGAGAAGATGTTTGATATGAGTTCAATCATCTTAAATTTATTAAGACTTGTTTTGTATCCTAACATGTGGTCTATCCTAGAAAGTGTTCCATGTGCACTTGAAAAGTAGGTATATTGTGCTGCTTTGGGGTGAAATGCTCAGAAGCTATCAATTAAATCCATTTGATTTAGTGTGTTGTTTAAGGCCACTTTCTCCTTGTTGATTTTCTGCTTGGAAGATCTATCCATGGAGGTCAATGGGATGTTAAAACCCCCAACTCTGGCTGTATTTCTGATGATCTCTCCTTTTTTGTCCACCAAGATTTGCTTTACATATTTAGGTGCTCTGATGTTGGGCACGTAAATGTTTACTAGGATGATATCCTTTTGTTGGATTGTTCCCCTTGTCATTATGTAATGTCCTTCTTTGTCTCTTACTATCACCTTGGTTCTAAAGTCTATTTTGTTGGATGTAAGTACTGCTAGCTCAGCTTTTTTTCTTTTCTATTTGTATAAAATATCTTTTTCCAATCCTTTACTTTTAGTCTGTGTGTATCTTTTGATCTGAGATGGGTCTCTTGGAGACAGCATATATAATAGGTCTTGTTTTCTTATCCATTAAGCCACCCTCTGTCTTTCAGCCTGAGCATTTAAGCCATTTACATTTAAGGTGATTATTCATAGATATGTATGTAGTGCCATTTTATTGTTAGACTGTTTTCCTCATTTTTTTTTTTTCTTTTTCATCTTCTTAGAGCAAGCTCTTTAACATTTGTTGCAGTACTGGTTTGGTGTTAACAAACTCTTATAGCTTTTTCTTGTCTGGGATGCTCCTTATTTCTCCTTCAATTTTAAATAATAGCCTTGCTGGGTAAAGCAGCCTTGATTTTAGGTCTTGCTTTTCATCACCTTGAATATTTCATGCCACTCCCTTCTGACCTGAAATATTTCTGATGAGCAATCAGGTGACATTCTAATTGGTGCTCCCTTGTAGGTAAGTACCTGCTTTTCTCTTGTAGCTATTAGGATTCTCCCTTATCTTTAAGGCCTGTCATTTTATTTTTGATGTGTCTCAGTATAGGCCTCTTTGGGTTCAAGTTGTTTGAGTCTCTCTGAGCTTCCTGGACTTGTGTGACTTTTTCCTTCACCAGATTAGGGAACTTTTCAGTAATTATTTGTTCAAACAGGTTCTCAATCTGTTGGTTACTCTCCCCTCCTTCTGGTATTCCAGTGATGTGGATATTGTTATACTTCATGTTGTCCAAGATGTTTCTTAAGCTCTCATTTTTTTAAATTCTTTTTTCTTTTTGCTGCTCTGCTAATTGTCTTTTTCTACCTTGTCTTCCAAAACACTGATTTGGTCCTCTTCTTCATCTAATCTACTGTTTATTCCTTCCACTTATTATTTACTTCAGGTATTGCATTCTTTATTTCTGATCCTTTTTTATGGTTTCTATGTCTCTTTTCATGCTGTTGAATATCCTTATAATCATTACCCTAAACTTTCTGACAATGGGTTGCCTCCACTTCATTTAGCTCTACTTCTGGAGAATTCTGTTGTTCTTTCATTTGGGGTCTATTTCTTTGTCTTCTCATTTTGGCTGTTTCTTTGTATTTTCTGCTTTAGATGTTAAAATAATCAATGGTTAAACTGATCAGTTGTTAATATAATCAGTCCGTAATCAGCAGTCAGGCTTAAGCACCACAGGGCAGGGCAGAGTAATTCTTACGGGTGGGGCTATTGCTTCCCCTCAGGCTCCTGCCATTCAGAGAGGAGTGCTGTGCCTGAGAGAGATGCCTCCTGCAGTATGGGGAATGACTCAGCACATGGGTCCTGGCTGCTGTTCCCTCAGTTCTCTCCCCTCAAGAGACTTTAAATAATTAAATGAACTCTTTGGCTAATGTTTGCCCCTATACTAAATTGGTCATTTTTTTCTTAGAACTCTGCAGTTACAAGGAATTTCTGCACTCTGCAAATACAACCTCATTTGGACAGATATTTTTAAGTGTTTGCCAGAAAATAAACAGGAAGAAAATCTGTAAGTAATTTGGAAAGGTCAGAAATATACCCTCCTTCCAAGAACCTAACTCAGTTACCGCTGTTCTCTCTGCATCTATTTAATACTCACAGAGGTTTCTCTTTAAAGAATCAGTTGACAACTATGAATTAAGTGGATTTCATTACCTCCAGATATCTCAAAATAAAATTACCCGGATCGTTTCCCCCTCCTGCCACAGCACCCTCCCCTCATTAATGGAGAACTGTATATGCTGTAAGAGACTATTTGATCATTGAGAAAGACAAAATGTTCTGCTTTTCAGCACATTTTAATCCACAGCTGGTGCACAGATTGGCATGGAGTATAAGTTAGTTTTAGCTGTGAATTTTTCAAGTTGAGGTTGCCTATATTTAGATCTCTGAAGTTTTAGGATTGCTGAAAGTAAATGTTTGAATGAGAAAAATATTGACTGGAGAAAAATACTGTTTAATAGAGGTGTTGATTTTGACCAGCCTAAAATATGCTCATGTTGTATGAATATTTGTAATAGGAGAGATGAAATTGTGGGTATTACTGGGAAAGCACACTTATTCAATACATGCATTAAACTGTGGTGTTTGATGTCTAAAGAATACTTACCTCAGGAGGAAAAAAATGTTTTTTGTAGGTTCATTTTAGAAAGCAAGGTATTATTACACTTTAGAGACAAAGAAACCAACACAACACTTAATTTAGGCCTCTTTTTTTAAAAAAGATTTTTATTGATTTATTTTTAGAGAGATGGAAAGGGTGGGAGAAATTGAGGGAGGGAAGCATCAGCATGGGGTTGCCTCTCTCATGCCCCCTACTGGGGACCTGGCCCGCAACCCAGGCATGTACCCTGACTGGGAATTGAACCAGTGACCCTTTGATTCACAGGCCAGCATTCAATCCACTGAGCCACACCAGCTAGGGCCTAATTTAGACTTTTAAAGTTTATTTTCAAATTTATCAAAATCCTAATTATTTTACTATTGATTCTTAGACTACCTTGCAAAACAGACTCCTCAACCACGGGTGGGAATGCAGTGTTGATCCTTCTGAATTGGCTTTTAATTCATTCAACAAATATTTGTTGAGCACCCATTAAGTGTCAGGTAATGTGCTAAGCACTGAGAATATTTGAATTTAACTTTGAATGTTATTGCTCTATGAAGCTCAAATAAGTACAAAAGTTTTTTAAACCTGTATTACATTATATTATATTATAATTATATTATATAATTTTCTAGTCAGGATGTTATATGAGTAGCTTTAACTGTAGGTTTACCTAGTAATTCAATAATTTTGAATGTGTAGGTTTTGCTCAGAGCTCACCTTTATACAGTAAGGGATGCATAGAATATGGACTCAAAGTAATAGGAATTATGGGATAAAATGATGACTTTTTTCTCCAAATATTTTATCCACACATAAATTAAACGGAAAATGTCTGGTTTTATTCCAGCATATAAAAAAATAAATGTTTTAAATAGGAATTATTGTTTCAAAATTATTATATAGAAATAAATTGAGTTATTTAGATAGAGATATCCAGTTAAACTTAAAACTGAAGCTAAATAATTTTTATTTCACATAGACATTTATATAGTTGATCATGCTTAACACGTCTTGTTAACCAGAAAATATAAACATAGCCAAACCACCAAAGTGGTAAAAATTAAAATAAAACCATTTACAAATATATTAGTTCAGTGTTGAATGAAAAAATGATAAATCCACCTAGTAGCAAATATTATTTTAAATAAAAAATAGAACCTCTAACTTTTTCAGTATGGTAATACTGCTGCCATCAGTACGCTGTTAACAGATACTTTGTAATGGACACATCAAGAAGAGTTGATAAATTTATTTTTAACTTATCTTTAGAACACTGGCCTTTTCTTTAGAGAAACTCCAACACATTTATTTTTCATGATTTAAACTTTGTGTGTGTTATTGGAAACACTATTAATTTTTAAAAGCAATATGCCTGTGTTTTGAACAGAATTAAGTAGTCACTATGAAAGAATAACTAATTTATAGACTACTGGGCTAGTTTTTTTCAGTTGTTATTATTTAAAAAGTAAATGAAAGCACAAATTCTGAAGAGGCTAAGCGAGGGAGCTTCAAGCTAAGAATAGCATCTGATTTAGTTTTCGGTTTTCCCCTAGATTCCTGGAGGAAAACCACGGCAACATTATATCAAACTCTGTGGTTGCTAAGTTACATGACTTTATGCCTCACTTTTCTCTCTTGAATGTCAAACCTTTATAACTACATCCAAATACTCTTAAGTCAGTCTTTATTCTACCTGGGGAATCTTTCTTTTTTCAAGATTCAAATTTAGCTCCTCAGTGAGGATTTCTTTTTAACTGAAGTGGAGTTAATAGACACCTGTTGTGTATTCTACAGCACTGAGTACATGTCTCACATGCTGCTGCTTAGGATCCTATCCCGTGGAATGATGACACTTAGCATCTGCTTTCTGTATTGGATTATGAAGTCTTTGAGAAGAAGGCCATATATGAGTTGCTATATGTACATGAATAATAACAATTTCTGGTATAAGAGTAAATACTGTATAAATGCTGTTTGAATAGTCCTTTTTAAAATAATCGACATGGAAATTTCATAACATTTATTTCATGTAATTTTTAAACAAGCTAAATCTATTATTCTGCTTCATTCTTCACGCCATTGCTATCATGCTTTTCATTCTTCCAGTGAGGGTGCAGGACAACAGACTCTTTTCTTTCTAAAAGTGTTTTATAAATAGAAGACAGGAATTAGGTATTTTTTTATCTTTTCTTTTTTACACATAGTGTAAGAACCCCAATTTCTGCAACCTTTCTCTAAAATTATGCATTGTTCACAATTGAAGTCAGACTTTACTAAATATTAATGTAGGTAATATACTTAAAAATGCTTCAAAATTATTGACTGCTATGTAGAGATGAGAATACTTCGAATCCACATTTCCACCTTTCATAATTTAAAGAAATGGGTTCTCTAAGGTAAATGTTGTAAAATGATGTCATCTCTGGCTTCTGAATACCATTTTATGAAGGTCTGCTGCTGCCAAAAAAAAAAAAAAAAAGTCAACAGTATACTCAGCACTGCCAGAGGGTTACAGGAAACAAAATAGGAAGCATTGTCAAATCTTGGTTCTCTGAATAAAGACATAATAGCTTTGAAGATGAACACAGTGTTCATAATGGATTTTAATACATTCTATGAGAGGTAGGGATGGCTCAGTGAAAAGGTCAAAGGACACAGAGTCATAAGAAAACATAGCAAACATATTCTCTGGGTCTCATTTCAACCATGCATTGAGGCCAGATAAGGCACTAATAACATTAAAACCCTGGAACCAAAGGAATAGTTATTTCTAAATCAATTTCTAGATTTTTAGACATTTCTTTTTTAGATCATATGATATATAATTTTTCTGCTAAAATATAGTTATTTTGCAATCACCTTATTTCATACGAGTCTTGAAGTACAGTCTTTCAGGTGTGTTAAAATATAATTATACTGAGTGTGATCCGCCCCATTCATTCTTGCATGTAATTTAGTCACATACTCTGCGACCATGGAATGACTGAATGCATGGAATATCAACAAGCTTCATTATGAGAGAGAAGGCCTATGTTTGGATTTATTAAAACTTAATATGGAAGCCCAGTATAGTTATTTAATTTATTCATATCCTCAGCTATTTCATTTTTTCCATTAACTTTAGGAAAACCTTGTGTATGTTAGCTTATATGTCACAGTTTCAACCACCTAGAACAATTGCCAATTTGTGGATCCTATTTATATTTCTGTCATAAACAGTATTCTTTTGTAGACTGACTTTTGAACTTAAACCTTTACACAAGTGGAGTGCGAAGGGTTTATTTTCATTTTATAATGTCATAAGGTTGTTAGGAAGATCTAGGGAGAAGTGGTATTTCAATGTGCTTGTAATTTTAAAGAAAATATCCAATTACAAGGTATTAATTTTATTTATTACAGTACCTAGTGTGTGCTGAGCACTGATAAACCTTGTAATCAGTATGATTTAAGTTGATATTAGGAAATCCCAAATGACATTATAGGTTTGTTATTTTAACCATTCAACCATGATTGCACACTTCAGAAATGGAAAAGCTGTTTTCATTCACTGATGAAAAGTCATTAATTTAATGAAGGAAAAACAATTTAAGTCTGAAATATTTTATTATTTGATATTATCTAATGAAGGGATTAATCTCCCTTTGGTCTTTAGCCACAGTATATTGCCAATATTATTATTTGATTTTAGCTTCATTGTGATTGTGGAAATAAGTAATAACATTTTTATTGGTAAGTAGACTATAAGTCATTTTAATATCAATTGTGAATGCTTACAGTTTATTTTTATGGCCTAGCTCCATGCTGTTGCACAGAAATTCAGCCAAGAACATTTCTTTGTTAGATTTTTTCTTTGCCACTTCTTTTTGTTTGTTTGTTTGTTTGTTTTTGGCAAGCCCACTTAGTACACTGGATAATTGTGTGGTAGTGTAATTAAGTTACATGTTGGAGAGACTTGATTGAATATTTTATAACTGAAATACATTGTAACAGCTATGGTTCCACTTGCCTGATTTTCAGAATAGATTTACTCCCTGATTCCAGTTGCCAAAATCATTCTCCAACCATGCACCACCTTTTTTATATCTAAAAACATTATTACAATTGAAAACGCTAAGAAACTTTTTTAACGTTAGTTCTCTCTCACTGTTATTCTAGCTTTTGCTCTCTTGTTTTTACTTTCTCCAGACAGAATGCCAGTCAGGGTTTGTTTTTGTTTTTTTTTTTTCAGGTTTTTTGTGCAATAACCTCTTTCCAATGCAGTATTTGCATATAAAGAACAAATATGTAGACCAAGAGAAAGGAAATTGTGTAAGACCTTTTGTTCCTAGGAATCTCTGAAATTAAAAAGGAAGTTTATTCAATGTGAATTTTTTCAGATATGAATTGAGGGGGCAGGCACTAATTGAAGCAAGTCCTGTTAAAGGCTAGGGTTTCATGTCTCATGTACTATCATTTTTGGCTCAAGCAGCGCTCCTAGGACCACCTCCTGGCTGAACTGACTCACTTCAGCACACAATGATGCTCACTGGTGTCCAGTTGGCCCATGTCTCCCTCCCCCTTGGGAATTTCTGTGACTTGGGTGGTCATTTGACAGTCTTTGCTCAGAGTCACTTTGCCCACTATACAGCAAGCTTTTAGGTGAGATCCTAAAGCCAAAATTTGAGTTCTGTCTGTACTACAGGAGGACAGCCAGGAAGAGCTAAACCTGAAGGGCATCTTCTGGACCTCACTGGGCTACCCAGCATAGGATGATGTATCCCTGCGCAGGTCATGCCCAGGCCCTGCAAACTGGCCCCTTCCCAAAGTGAAAAGTGAGTACAGGATGGAGTAAAAGCCTCCACTGCCCTTGGTGAGGGAATATACCTCAACATAATAGAGCCCGTAAGTGGCAGATCCACAGCTAACATCATACTCAGTGGGGAAAAACTGAAAGTATTTTCCGTGCTTATGAAGAGGAGGAAGACAGGGATGTCCAGTGTTACCTCTCTTACTCGACGTAGTACTGGAAGTCCTGGTCTCAGCAATCAGACAAGAGGAAGAAATGAAAGCATTCAAACTGGAAAGAAAGAGGTGAAACTGTCATTATTTGCAGATGACATGATATTGCATATAGAGAACACTAAAGATTCCACCAAGAAAAATTCTAAAACTGATAAATTCAGTACAGTAGCAGGATACAAAATAAACATTCAGAAGCTGGTTGCATGTCTATATATAAATAATGAACTATCATAAGGAGAAACTAAGAAAACAATCCCATCTAGAATTGCATTTAAAAAAATACCTCAATATAAATTTAACCAAGGAGGTAAAAGATCTGTATTCAGAAAATTATAAGACATTGAAGAAAGAATTGAAGAAGATGCAAATAAATGGAAGCATATACTGTACTCATGGACAGGAAAAATTAAGATGTTCTTTTTATTACTGTTTTTTGAGCAATTTCCTTATTATGTGCCTATGTGTGGTTATCTTCATATTTCTTATCCATGGATTTTTTTTTAACTGTTTCAGTCTGGGGGTTTATAATTTTTATCAAATTTGGAAATTTGGGGCAAATATTCATATTATATGAATATTTTTTTCTGTCCCCCTTCTTGTCTCTTATCTTTGAAGACTCTGATTATATATATACCTATTAAGCCATTTGAAGTTGTCCTGAAGCTCAATGCTCTTCAGCTAATTTTTAAAAATTCACTTTTGTCTTCTGTGTTTCAGTTTGGATAGTTTCTATTTCCATCTTTAAATTCACTTATCTCTACTTATGCAATATCTAGTCTGCTTTTAGTCCTACCCAGTGTACTTTTGGTCTTACATATTATAATTTTCACCTCTCAAAGTTCATGTTTGGGGTGTGTGTGTGCTTGTGCATGTGTGTATGTTAGTATGTGTGCCTTCTAGATCTCTGCTTAACTTTTGAACAAATTGAATGTAGTGATAATAATTTTAAAATTACTTTTGCCTGCTAAGTCTAAGATCTCTGTCAGCTCTGGATTGTTCTCAATTGATTTTTTTCTTCATTATGTGTTGTATTTCTTTGCTTGTTTCGCTGCCAATCTTGTTGTTTGCTTGTTTGGTTTTTAGATATTGTGAATTTCACCTCATTTGGTACCTTTTATTTTTGTATTCCTGTAAATATTCTCGATGTCTTTCATCATATAAAGGTTCTTTATTCTTTTCGATAGTGCTTTTAACATTATTTTGGAGCCACAGCAGTGTTATTTGAAGCTGAATCCTCACTATTGAGATAAGACCCTTCTGCATACAAAATCACGTGTCCTGTGAATCACGAACTTTTCCAGATTGACTGGCAGTAGGCTCCATGCCTGGTCAGGTGCTGCTCCTCCAATCATTTCGGGTGATTGTCTCCGCAGCCTTTGGTACTTTCTTCACATACTTATATTGATCAGTTCTCTGCTAAGTACTTAGAGGGTCTCTGGAATTTCCCCCATGTGCAGCACTCTCCTCTTCAGTACTCTGCCTGGTGAGTGCCATCTGCCTCGGTTTCCTTGGAGTCTCAGCTCTGTCTCCCCGAGTCAGGGAATCTGCTGGACTGGGCTTAGGTTGCCCCTCCCCGACGTGTGCTGCAGTTTGAACATGCTCTCAGGACGGTAAACTGAGCAGTGGTAGTGCTCTGAGAGTCCCTTCTCTCAGACATCGCACTCCCTTCATTCCTAATGTGAATTCCTTCATTCGTAATGCGAACCATTATGACAGGCATTTTGTCTGTTTTTGTTGTTCTTGTTGGGATTATTGTTGCTCTTTCATGTGAAAGGGTGAAGCTGGTCCCCTTTGGTCCATCTTGGCCAGAAGCCTCTCACATCTTTATGGATTCTTTTTGTATCATCTTTGAATTATGTAAAAGTCTTCAACTTGATGATATATATTTCTGAGAAAAATTTAGGCTTGTACCTAATTTTAGTGCTTAAAATTCCATTTTAGGTATTTGTTTCTCTTTTTTTACTTAGACTTTAAATTTGTTTTATACTTTGCTTTTCATATCTTCTGATGTCATCTCTTTATTTATTTATAAATATATTATTTTACATTGCTTACTTATTGTATCAGATAATCTATATTTTTCTAAAATTTTTTGAAAATACAATGTAGATGTTTTGTAAAATTTTATTCTTAAAAATTAATTCTTATCCTCACCCAAGGACATTTTTCATTGCTTTTCACAAGAGAGAAAGGGAGAGAGAAACTCCGATACAAGAGAGAAACATCAATTGGCTGCCTCCTGCACACACCCAGACCAGGGATTGTGTGCTCCCAGGCAGAGGATTGAACCTGCAACCCAGTTATGTGCCCCGATCGGGAATTGAACCACCAACCTTTCGGTTATGGGACGATACTCCAACCAACTGAACCATAAAGGCTAGGGCAAATTTCACTACTTTTGAAATTAGTCGATTCATCACTTCTGACATTCCTAAAAGTATTGTACTTAAAAGTATTTTTTCTGGTGTAGGACAGATGTTGAAGTTTACTTTTTTTGCTTGTTTGTTTACCTGTATTTTCTAAATTTACTTTATCGAATGTATATTTTTATAACATCAAAGTTTATTTTATACAAAAAATGCTTTTTCATTTTTCTCTGTTTTACTGATTTTCTTAGAGGCCTCTATTGATATGATTGGTGCATGTCTATTTACTTATCCTTGAAAGACAAGAGATTTATTCAAGCCAAACATTTTCTCAAATCTCGGTGGGTGCAACCTCTTTGGATCTTCCCACTCACCTCCTGGATGCTATTTAGAAAAAAAAAAATCTTCCTTTTAGTTGTTAAAGTGAAGGGCTTTTGTTGTAAATTCATTTTATCATTAAAAATTCCAATAATTTTAGAGCAGAGGAGAAGAGAGAAAAGCCCTACTGGGGGGACCTTATTCCTTCATTGATTAATTTTTGTGTTTGGAGGTCACTGTTCTCTTAGGGTTTGGGTCTCTGAATCCAGTCACCCTGCTCCTGCCTCCAATCAGCTCACGTGAACAGCTCCTTTGAGGCTGTGGCCTCATCATACCGGGGGCAGCACTGGGGAGAGGCACTCAGCCCTGTCTGCTTTCAGCTTAGTACAGACATATTTACAAACGCTTTAATGAACATCTTCTTCTTCACGTTGATTCCCAGAAGCTTTATTATTTGCCAAGAGTTACAGACATGTTTAAGGCATATTTTCATGTTACTTGGTTTCTACAGATGTTGAGCCCTTTTTGCTTTTCCCATTAGTATAGGAAAGAGCTATCCTATCACTATATTACTTTCTTAGGTGCAGCTTTTTTTCCTCATTATTTTATTTGCTTTTCTCTGTTTATTAGTGAGGGTAAATTTTGTACGTAGGTGTGTTGTTTCTGTTTGCAATAATAAAGTATATATTCACATCCTTTACTCATTTCTCTCTATGATTTTAAATTATTCTGCAAAAATTTCTGTGTTGTCCTTTATATATTATGATTTTTATAACCTTTCATAATCTTTTCATATTTTTAATAAATCTGTTCCCCAGCCTTTTCTCCTTTATATTACACAAGTACCTTAGGTTGATATAAATTCTCTCTCTCTACACACACACACACACACACACACACACACACATACACACACACTTAAAATCCCTGAGTTAACCAATTAGTATATTCCTTTGAATTTTACTTGTAAAACTAATTTTCATAGAAGAATCAGATAAAGGCAAATAAATCTACCTCTTGGTTCTCTTTCTTAGTTGACTGTGGATTGAATAAACAAAAGTGTAACTTCCTTCTCACCTATTTACCCACCCTGCACTATTCACACTGCCTCCAGGCTTCCTTTTGTTAACATCATCAATATTACATTTCAAGATGCAACATTAACATTTTTAATGCCCATTACTACATCATTTTGCACTTCCATTCACTTCCATTGTCCTTCATTCTTCTTCATGGAGATGCAGAAGACTTAGTAGGCTTGATTGACTAGAGAGAATAAGTTGTAATGCTACTCAAATTGAGGCATTATGGCTGTGTAAAACATGACATCAAAACTTAGTGGCGTAAACCAACATTTATTATGTCTGTGGATTCTGCAGTTCAGGAATATGGACAAGGCACAGTGGGGGACCCTTTTCTTTGTTCTGCCTTGTCGAGGTCTAAGTTGTACTCACAGGCTGGGGGATGGAATTACCTGAAGGCTTGCTCACACATATGGCTGGTGGCAGTTCTTGGCTGTCAGTTGAGTCCTAAGTGTCTGCCAATGGTTGGAACATCTATCTGTCATTTTTCCATGTGGCCTGTGCTTCCACCTACCATGATGGCAGGATTCTAATGATAAATGTCTTAAAAGGAAAAAAAAACACAAGAATCAGAAACTTCATTGTGTTTTATTACCTAGCCTTGGGAATAACATTGATCATTTCTGCCACGTTTTATTTGTTAGAAAATTTTCACTAAGATTGGTTCGTGTTCAAAGAGAGAGAACAAAACCATGTGCAGAAATGTCATGTGACCTTTTAAGAAGAGCATGTGAGACAGGATATGTCAGTGCAGTCATCATTGGAGAACACAGCCTGCCAAACTTACTTTAAGATTTAGATACAATGCCTTCCTCAAGATTTCTAAATTCTAAGTTGTATATATTTTTCCAACTGAATCAATTTCCAGTTTCTATTCCTACTAAACTTTCATTCTTATCTGCTCTCACTTCCAATAGCTTGCTCTTTTCTCCATGCCAATTCAGATGTGAAGTGTTGACCTTTTTCCTTGATCAGCCCAAAGGAACAATTATACAAGATATCTATACATATAGTAGATTTTACTGAAAGTGTTCAATGGAGGGCAGGAATGGCAGGGGCAGAGGAAATAATATCATAGCCACTATCAAGCAAATAATTTAAATTTGAATATAAATAGCCATGATATTAAAGATTGTTTTGGATATTCCTACGACCAAGAATTTCTAACTGATCTACACTATTTTATAGGGCATTCATTTTCTGTCATGTAATGTGACATTTTTCTACTCTTTCCCATCCCCTTTTCTGCTTTTCCACATAATCATTTTCTACTTGTGCCAAATCCAGAAATATTTATGTATATTTTTATTTCACCAACAGCTTTCAGTTTATGCCTTGAAGGCCCCTTCTTTCATATCAAAGCAGAAGCACATGAGGTCTAAGTCGAGTCTTTGTTAATATAATAAGAATGGTTTGCATGACAGTAATGTAATCCAAGCCAAGGAGAGTAGATTGCAATGTGCATGCATGAACAATGATGACTTCACTGTACTAGTCACTGGGGGTGGTAGATGTCACTGAGTGAACATGTGTACTATGTGGCTGTTATATTCAAAGTGACTGAGCGAGTAGAGCAATGAATCTGCATCAAGTTTTGGCTTTGAATATTCCTCCATGGAAACTATTTGGATGATTCAGAAGGCTTTCAGGGATGATGCAATAACTTCAGTGCAAATAAAAGTGTGACATAAATGTTTCAAAGATGGTTGAGAGTCTGTTGAAAGTGATCCATGTTCTGGAAGGCCTGCAACAAGCAGAACACCTGAGAATGTTGAACGTGTATGGGCTGCAATCAACAAAGATTGGCGATTGACAGTGTGAGAACTAGAAACTGATTTGGAGATTCCAAAAACTACTGTGTCTGAGATTTTGATGCAGGATCTTAGATAAAACGTGTCATGGCGAAATTTGTTCTGTGGCTTCTACCACCAGAGCAGAAGGAACATCATTTTCCTGGATTGCAGCTGCTAATGACTCAATTCAAACCACTACCAGTGAACCAGATTTCCTCAAAAAAGGTCAAAGCTAGAGATGAATACTGGGTCTATAGCTATGATCTGGAAACAATGGTTTAGTCATCTCAAGGGTTCAGTGCCCTGGTTCTCCACACCAGAAGGTGTGGCAAAGTCACAGGAAGGTCCAGACCATGTTAACTGTGTTTTTTGATTGGGAGGGTGTTGTCCATCACAAGTATGCCCCTCCAGGCCATACTAATAAGGAGTATTATCTCAATGTTCTTCATTGGTTGAGAGATGGAATACAGTGAAAACAGTGACAGCTATGGGCAACTGGTGATTGGCAGCTTCATCATGACAATGCATCCACTCATGCATCCTGACTTGTGCAGAGTTTTTTTGGTGAAATATCAAATCATCCAGGTGACTTAGCCCCACTATAGCCCATATTTAGTGCCCTGCAACTTCTGGCTTTTCCCAACACTAAAATCGCCTTTGGAAGGGAAGAGATTTCAGACCATCAATGAGATTCAGGAAAATAGGACAGGGCAGCTGCTGGTGATTGGGAGAACTATATGAGGTCCCAAGGTTCAATCCTACTTTGAAGGGGACTAAGGTGTCATTGTTCTATATATAATGTTCCTTGTATCTTCTTTAATAAATGTTTCTATCTTTCCTATTACATGGGTGGATACCTTCTAGACAGAGCTTGTATGTTGGCAACTGAGCTGAAGATCAATTATGGGAGTCCTTTAAAGGCAGAAGCTGCACTTATTTGTAATTTTAAAAACAAATTTCCTTCATCTACATAACTATCAAATGAGTAAAGAAACAAGTAAACACATAGTTTTTTTCAAACACATTGATAATACATTTTTTTAAGCATTGAGAATGTCCTTTCTAATAGAGAGGTTAAATTTGTGATAGTTTGGGAGGAAAGCTTAATCTTTTCTTTACAAGTCTTTTTTCAACTAGGTTTTGCCACTTCCTCTGTAAGTAAAGTAGTAACCCAAGGTGAGCCCTTAAGATTTGGCAAAGTTTCACATTTTCACAAGAAGTCCATATTAATTGCTTTATGTATAAATGGGATTTATAATACAGTCGAGACTGAGTATTTGAAACAGCTATTCTCAAAGGGATATACTCAAAGGCAATATTTCTTTAGCACCTACAAGAGCCTACATTCATTATAGCAAAATAAGGCGAAACATTATTGGTTCCTTTCCAAAGTTTCAATTTTCTATGACTTGAATTCAGGATAAATTTTGCATTTATAGTCTTAATAGAAATGAGAAGTTGAAATATACCTGAAAGGTATGAGTTGGGAAGGTGATAATTAAGTTCAAATATTCTATGTCATTAATACATAAGAGATTTTCTTTTAGTTGAGAAATTTAACTAGTTTTTAAGACAATCTACAATACTTGGTTAAAAAAAAAACACCATTGTTACAGCAGAGCATAACAAGAAAATTCATGCCTTCCATTTCTTCTCACCGAGACGACAATCTTTGAAACGGTGGGGGACATTCTAAGACACTTTGTAACTCTTGGAAGTAATCCAGTGTGCAGCGTAGATTGCAAGTACTATGGGTTTTTAGAAGGGGGAACAATGAAAAATAAAGGTTAGGTTGAACTTCACAGAGCAGATATGTAGGAGAACCCTAATGGTAGAATTTGGGTAAAGCCTTTCTGACCAACTCCTAACATGGATATAGATTTCTGGTCATTTGGGAGGAGTGGCAGGTTCACTGTTAAGTTGATGAGGCTTTAGCTCAGGGCCCCCACTTTCCTTGGCCCTTGCAGTGCAGGAAGTTGAACAGTCTGGGCGGGAGTGGTAGTGAGAGAAGCATGGCTGCAAGTCAAAGGTGTGTCTATGTGGGCATTATTGCTAATGTACCTATAGAGATATCAAAAGACTAGTTATTCACTGTGATTTCTTTGTTCATTCAAAGGAAATATTTATGTTTAAACCTATTTCTGTATTTGTGATTTTATACTCTTTAAAGGCCTCCAAGTTTAGGCCACCCACAAAACCTGCGTCCGCCTCTGTTTGAGAGATAATGGTGAAATAAGCAAGTTAGAGATCACAAAAAGGCAATGGATTCATAGTTCATTAGTATCAGAGCTAAGAACAAAACTCATATCTCTTTATTTCTGGTTCTGCGCTTTTTCCTTTGTGCAGTAAAGCTTTGAATAGAAATCACCTTCAAGGGCTCTTCATTTGGCTTATCAAAGTTACCAGAATCTGATCTAATAAAATGTGACAACAAATTTTGTCACCGATAAAGTGAAACACTGAAATCTGCTGTATGAAATGGCTCTGGCAGCATCTACCTTTCCTCTGTAGATATTATAGTTTCTTAATTACTAGCACAGCTGAAATGCCTAGTGTTTAGAAATTGGAATGAGTTCATATAAGCACTTACATTATCAGGAAGTATAAATAGCTCATTTATTCATGGTAGCATTGCTGTGTTCCTAATATAGTTTTTAATTGATGGACACTTGAACTGTATCAATCCACTTAAAATTCAGAATGGTTCTTTTGTGCGTGGCTTTATGGCAAGAGCAGTATAATTCAATTTAATATAATCTTTTAAAAACAATGATGTTTGTTTCATAAATGAATATTTTATATGTTGTGTTTAATTAAAATAAAACTATGCTACTGATGTAGAAAACACAAAACAGACTTGAGTTCATATTTATGAAGTGTAGCGATATTGGCAAGGCACAACTTATCTTGTTTATGAGACATGCTTGCTATTACTTGTACAGATTGTAGTCATTTTATTGCTGAGCTTTACATGGTTTACAACCCAACAAATGCAATGAAACTGTCATGAGGAAAATAAGCCTATAAAATTTTTTTTTAAAAAGGTGGCACTCACAGATCAAAATGCAGTTTTTACTGAAGCATTGGTAGGTTTTGAAATGCTACATCCTTTTAGGCAGCAGGTTTTCTAGATATATCTCTAAATGAAAGCGAGAAGGCTAAGACACCAAGGCTATTTTTAGCACCTATGTTTTGAGTAGAGTTCCTCTGAGACTTTCTTGCTTTCGCTTTTACTTTATTGATAGGTCCCAGAATTCTAGGTAAAAAGATATGTTTTCAACAACAACAAAAAAATTGTTCACAAACCAGCAAATGCTGTTTATATGTGAAAAAAAGAGTGTTTTTGAACGATGAGGTTTTTATCTTTTCATTTACAGTGTTGAAACTGAATATTAGCTCTGGCCAGTGTGACTCAGTGGGTTGGGTGTCATCCCACAAACCCCACAAACCAGAAGGTTGTGGTTCGATTCCCGGTCAGGGCACAAGCCTAGATTGCAGGTTTGGTCCTGGTCGGGGTGTATATGAAAGACAACAAAAGGATGTTTCTCTTTCACTCTCTCTCTTTCTCCCTCCCTTCTCCTCTCTCTAAAATCAATAAGCATGTCCTTGGGAGAGGATTTAAAATAACCCTTAATATTGCATTTGATTACTATTTTTCTAAACTGGTGTCTGTGAACCTGAAGTGAGAATGTGTAGCAGGGACGTTTGCTGATTGCGGAGGTCAGGTGGGCGTGGCTCTCTCCATGATGTCGCATATGATTTATCCTCCAGGGCATTAAGCTGTAGTTTTAATTTACTTTCTAGATTTATTCTTTTATCTGAAAAAAAACTTTAATTTCTTGTCCATCCATAAAATATTAGTGACTTTAAACCTTGTGTTTCTTAGGTGGATTCATGATATCCTCTCAAGATTTGGAAAAAATGACAGAAAAGCAATCTTAAATAAGATTTTTAATTGTTTACAGAAAGAACTCAGAAGGGAAAATGCTTTTTTTTTTTTAAATAGAGCACCTTTTCATCGTATTATCTTTCCCTAACTATGCCTTGTTTTTATCATAACTGCAAAAATTATTTTGTTTTCTGCTGCAAGAATAATAAATTGTATTCTCAGACCCTTATGACTAACTA
>PVJD01016336.1:0-21402 GCA_004026545.1 Mormoops blainvillei
CGGGACTTGCTGAAGGCGGTGGGCGGGGGGGATGGGGGCTGTTTCTTCCCACAGATGGGGGTGGGGTGCCCAGAGATGGTAGCAGGAAGTGAGATGATTGGAACCACACAGGGCCAATGCAAACCAGATGTGATCAGGGTCGGGGCTCTAGCAGGAGGATGGGGAAGGGAAGGGAGCTAAGCAATCTGTTCCCACCCTCCCCCACCCCCAGGCCTCCAGGCCAGTGTGGTTCTCCAGCCGCTAGTCACTGAAAGGTAATGAGAGCCACACCCGGGAGGTGATGCTCATAACTGCTCCCACATTGTACTGCAGCCGGCTGCGGGGAGGGGGCTGGGCAGGAACTCAGCCTCCAGTCCAGGGAGGCTTGGGCGTCCAGAGGTGGCTGCTACTGCTCAGCCTCATACACCCCACGCTCCTGCTCCAGCCACTTCTTCCAGGAAGCCCTCCCTGGTTCTCTGGGTGGATCAAGCTCCTTTCTTGGGTTCTCAGAGCTCTCGATGTTGAGTGGCTTGTGATTGCTTCTTCTACTGAACTACTTAAATATCCACCAGCCCCTTGCCCACATCTTCGGCATCCCCCGGTCTCTCCGGACCCCAACCACTCCCCTAGGGCCACTTGAACTTTATATATGTGTATATTTAAATTGGTTTTTTAAAAATCGTGTGAGTCATTGAAGAATAAGCGCTCATCGCCGAGATAACAAAACACACTGAAGCGTAGAGAGTGAAATGTGAAAGAGCGCCTTTACCTGCATTCCCCCAGCCATGCCCCCGCCATGGCAACCGCCGTTAGGTTGGGTGTAAGGGCTTTTAAATTGTGTGCGTGTGTGTGTGTGTGTGCGCGTGTGTGTGAGATAAAAAAATACACGACATAAAATGTATTATTTTAACCATTTGTAATGCACAGTTCAGTGGTATTAAGTCATTCACACTGTTGTGCAGCCGTCACCACCATTCGCTTCCAGAACTTACCTTATCGACCTGAAACCATCCCCAGGAAGTGAGGACTCCCCGTTCACCTCCCCCGAGGGGTCACACCTGCCATTCTACTTCCCATCTCTCTGAGTTTAACTCCTCGAGGGACCTCAGGTAAGTGGAATCACACAGTGTTTGTCAGGGTCTCGAGGTGGGGCGGCAAATCTGGGACTGAGAATTGGAAGTTTGGTTTCAGGAGGGTCTCTCAGTGTGGGCGTTTAATTACAACTGGGGTGAGAACGCAATAAAACAGCCAGAATTGGGGGTGGGGGGCGTCAAGGTAAGGACTTTGGAGGCAAGGGAGTCAAAGAATCTTCAGGTGCAAACTGTTGATTTTGGGAAGTTTCTATAATGAATAATCAAGTCATTTGCCTGGGCAAGAACCCCCTGGAATAGCGTGAGGACGTGGGAATAGTAAAGTCTTGTTCATGTAGACTGTGACTTGTGTGGGGAGAGATGGTTTCAGTCTTCAGTGTTTACACTGAGATAGGCGGCTTCAGTTCTCACCCTTCAATGTTAAGGAAAATATCAACCAATACTCATGTTGGAACTACACTTGTTTGTCGATTACACCCACAGGTTAGCTGCACATATGTGAGTTTGGCAGTGCTAACTAAAGCATTCTGTGAGAATTGGTTGGCTCTATGAAATGTGTAATTTTATTATTGATGCGTCGTGTGCCATAAATTCAGCAACGTTGCAGGGAACAAGGTCAACACACAAACATCGGTTGTGTTTCTGTAAAAGCAATGAACAAGCTGAAAAGGACATAAAGAAAAACAATTCCATTTAAAATAGCACCTGGTGAAGAATTTTTTTAAAAAAGGAAGAAAAAAAATAGCACCCAAAAGATTAAACCACTTAGGAAAAGCATACCTAGGAAAAAAACCAAGGAGGTGAAAGACTTGCACACTAAAAACTACAAAATGTTGCTGAAAGAAATGAAAGACTTAATTAAATGGGAAGGCATCCCATGTTCATAGACTGGAGGACTTAATCTTCCACTGCGAGGATATACCATGATTTGTGCATTCATTCGCTCGCTGATGGACATTTGGGTTGTTTCCAATTTTTGATAATGAATAGAGCTGCTACAAACATTCACACACAGGTTTTTATGAAGACATATGTCTCAGTTTCTCTTTGGTAAATCTCTAGGAGTGGGTTTGGCGGGTGTACGTTCAACTTTATAAGAAACTGCCTCACAACTTTCCAAGGCGGCTGTGCCATTTTGCGTTCCCACCAACAACGTCTGAGGGTTCCAGTTGCCTGGTATCCTTGCTAGCATTTCACATCGTCCATGTTCAAAATTTGAACCATTCCACTAGGTGCGTAGTGGTATCTCATCGCGATTTTAATTTTCACTGTTAATGACTAAGGATGCTGACTGTCTTCTCAAGAGCTTATTTTCCATCCATGTATCTTCTTGGGTGAAGTGTCTATTCAAACCTTGAGCCCATATTTTTAATGAGTTGTTTCTTTTCTTATTTTTGAGTTTTGAGAGGTCTCTGTATATCTGGTTGCTGGTCCTTTATCAGAGATGCATTTTGCCAATATGTTCTCCCTGCCTGTGGCTTGTCCTTTCATTTTCTTGACAGTGCCTTCAAAGAGCGGATGTTTTTTACAATTTTTTCCTTTTATGGTCTGTGCTTTCGCTCTTTTGCCTAACCCAAGGTATTAAATAATTTCTCATATGTTTGTTTTTTTTCTAGGAGTTTTATAAGTCTAGATTTCATAATGCCTTTCTGCTTAAATCAGAGTGGGTTCTGTTATCTGCGACTGAGAACACAGGCTGATGTTGAAATTACGGCGGCAGTGGTTACGGTGACAGTGTCAACGGTCTGACTGGCAGGACAGGGGGTGCCAGCAGCCATGATCTGGTGATAGCATTGACAGCGGCGGTGCTGATGGAAACAAGGGCGGTGTTGTTGCTCATTTTCTAAGTGAAATGCCCCTGTGGTGTGAAACCCATGGCAGCCCTGTCCACCCTGGTTGGTGAAACCTGTCCCTTCTCTTAATGATCCTCGTGTATTGCCGACTCCAGCTTGTCAGTCTGTCAGAATGCCATTCCCAGAAGGTCCTGTGGACCTGCGTACAGAAGTATTCACAGGCACTCAGACAATGCTGGCCATTGTATCATCGTCTATTGTAGGAAAAAAATGGAAACAGCCTAAATGTCCATCAATAAAATGGCTTAAAAACAGGATGCCCATACGGCCGGATGTTATGCGGCCTTCATGTAGAATGAGCTAGGTCCTTACGGGCTCCCATGGAAGGATGGCCGTGTAATATTGCTCAGCGCGAGAAGCAAATTGCAACACAGGCAATCCCATTTTTTCAAGCAGAATATTCAGATGTACGTTTGTACATGCAAAGAAGCTGTCTGGGAGCACACAGAAGAAACTATTAACAGTGGCACCTCCAGAAGAGACTTTTCACTTAACACGCTTCTGATCTGTTTGAATTCATTGCCTTGAGCGGCCTCTGCTTTAATCTAAAAAATAAAACATGCACACAAGATGAGGTGGGGCGAGATTATTCTTTTTATTTTAGAAATACGGGCATGGAGGCATGGGGTGGGGGTGGGGGTGTTGCCCAGACTTGCTCAAGTGGGTGGCCCTGGGAGCCAGAGGGAGGAACCGGCTAGACAGCAGTCCTCCTGTCTGGTTTCCAGCCTCTGCCCCGCCCTGCCGTGCGTGGAAGCCACGAGTCCTGCCTCCTGGCCTGTCCCCAGGTGAAGCGGCCCCCTGAGCACTGCTCAGCACGAAGATGGGGACAGCAGGCCATGACCAGGGCCAGCACCTTCCCAGCCTCACCTCTGGTTTCCCTCTGTAGTCCTCCTCGTCTGCCCATGGGGGGCCCTGGTGCTCCAGGGGAGAGAGGGGAGGGGGGCATCATCCGGGAGCCCAGTTAGTAGGCCTTGTTGGCTGGGGTGGGGGATGTTGTTTAGAGAGGTCAGCTGAGCAGGGGCTGAGGATGAGGAAGACAGAGGCACGTTTCTTGATATGTGGCCCGAGGGCCACCTGCGTCAGCATCCCCTGGTAAGTAGTTTATCAAGAACACTGAATTGGGCCCTGGTTCCACTCAAGAGCTGATGAACCCGAGCCCCTGGAGAAGAATACCGAGGCTTGCATTTGATAGAATTTGGCTACAGCAGCTACAGTGTGATGACATCTGAGTCTCTGGGCTGGGACCTGGGCATCGGAACTTTTTCAAACTGCACAGAGGACTCCAATGTGCAGGAAAGCGCGAGAGCCACTGGGGTGGAACCTCACTACTCAAAGTGGGGCTCTTGGCTGAGCAGCCTCACCGTCATGGGGAGCTTGTCAGAAACGTAGTCTTGGCTCCAACCCCCGAGACCTGCAGGGTCGGACCTACAATTTGGCAGGATCTCTGGGCGATCCATGTGCATGGCACAGCCGGACAAGCTCCGGAGGGCTTGGCCGAAGCAGGGCGATCAAAGGTGGCAGCCCCCAACATTAGGATAAGCTGGGACCTCAAAATAATCCCACTGTCCTAGCAGCACCCAGGCCAGCGCACACCTGGGCATGAGCGGTTTGAAAGGTCCCCAGAGGAGTCCAGTGGGCAGGCCCAAGAACACCATGTGGGCGGTTGGGCTGTGGCAGGGGTATAGGGTGAGCACAGTGTTCGCCGAGGTGGTCCCTTCACAGTTAAAGGCTCCTCTGGGGTCAGCCCAGACTTCATCCCCCTTCCCTGTCCTGGCCTCGGGGGCAAGTTACTTCCCTCTGAGCCATAGCTCCCTTGTCTGTACAAGGGGGATACAATATCGCCTACCTACCAGGGTTTCGGGGTTGGAGAGGGGTCAACCAGGACATCTGGCTCTCGTCAGTGCTTCATGTCAGCCTTGATTTTGTAACTGTTTGGCAGAACCTTCAAGTGTATTCCGTGGAGCACAGACGGTTAATTGAGCAGTCTGCAGGCAAACCCACCGTGGGGTGTGGGCCCCTCACTTACCCTCCCCGAGCCTCGCTTCCACACCAGCGAATCGCGATCATGCTAATGGTACCCACCTCGGGATGGGCCACCTCCCACAGGCATCTAAGCCCGCGTGCTGACCCGCCGCACTTCCCAAATAGACACGACCCCCTGACATGCTCTAAGAGGCCGACGGTCTTTTACTGAAGGTTTCCTAGGGCTCCGAGGAAAAGGCATTTCTGCCATGGCCTCCACCCCAGAAACTTTTCCAGACTGTCCGCTGGAATTCTCTGGTTTTTCACTCTGTCTTCCTCCACGCTGCCGGCAGCCGTCCCCTCCTCATCCTCCTCTCGCAGCTCTGGAGACCCTCTTCTGCAAGAACAATTCTCCAAAGCCGCACTTTGTTCAACTCCCTCAGTAAAACAAGAGCTACCTGCCAGGCACCATTCGGGGGACCTTGCGAGGAGAGTTTCAGCCAGAATCCTCAGTGATCCGAGGAGGTGGGCCTATTTTTATGCCCACTTTACAGGCGAGAAACAGAGGCCACGTTGCGGTAACCGTCCGAACGTCACAGTGCTTGTACCTGTGAAATTGTGATTCTAACCCAGGCTCTGAGCCTGTCCCCTTAACCTCTCAGGTGTTTCACACGTCGTTCCTCTGAGCTGGGGAAAGGGGTCTCACTCCGGACCACAGGAGGGTAGAGTGAGAGGTAATTAGAGCTTGTTTCACACAGTGCGTGCATTTCACAAATATTTATTGAGCACCTACTATGTGCCAGAAGCCGGCGACACGGGGGTGAGCAAACAAGATGTGGTCCCTGTCATCATAGAAGCAGCACATTAAATTGTTTGAAGAGAAAAGAAAAAGTCCCTGCCCAAACCAAGGGGGACACAGGCACGGTGTCTGGGTCCTCTGAGACTTGCGGGGGCTGCTTGGACTGCAGCCAAGCCTTGCCCTTCCCCACAGCTCACCCCGCAGAGTCAAGAGGAGGCAAGCCCCTTCTCCCGCTGACCCTGGACTCATCGGGGTTGGTCTCTGGTGACAGAGGAGAAGAGTGGGGTCACCTCACAGCAGAACCCTGGCCCACAGGTGAGCTGCAGCCCCAGCCCAAACCTCTGGCAACTTCTCAACCAGGATCTGGGTGCCCCCCTGCGACTTCCTCCCTCCCTCTCCCACTTCCCCCCTCCCAGTGCTGGTAATTGGTAGACAAAGAAGCTTCAGACAGTTGGGGACCTGCGTCCTTTGAGTCCCTGAAAACATGCTATTATTAATTAAAGACTTTGGCTTTGGTGGGGCCCGGGCCTGCCTTTTTCTGGCTGGGTCTCAGACTTCAGTCTCTCCAGTAGTCTTCTTCTTGCTAAATTTTTCAGTGTTTTTAACATCAGACTGATGTTACGTATAATTACCAACTTTGCACCCAAATTATATTTGACATGGCTTGTGTGGGAAATTAGACCATTTCAGCGCCTACAAATTCACCTGGGGAAGCCAAGGCAGGCACGAGGGCGTGCTGAGGGGAAGTAATTTAAATATTACATGTGCCCTTGTGAAAATGCCAAAACTCTTTAAACTGCCAAGAAGAATTCTGTCTCCTCCTCTACTTGCCCCTCCAGCTCACTGAGAACACTGAGGGTTGGGAGGCAGGGCCCTGCAGGCAGGGGCCTGCCGGGGGGGCTTTTCTATTGGTGCACTGCCCTGATTGGCTGGGGGGGGGATGCCCCCCTGTGGGGAGGGCCCGTTGCAGCGGTATCTGGCTGTCTGCTCTCCCTCTCCTGCTCTTGTCTCTGGCCCATCTGTTCCTGGGCCAAAGGAGAGGAGGCTCCTCACCCTCACCCTCACCCTCACCGCTCCTCCACATATGGCAGGGGGTGGGGGTAGGAAGATGGTGGCCACAGCACCCAGAACCTGGGACACTGGGGCTCCAAGGGCCAGTCTAAGCTATAGCCTAGTGTGGAAGTCCCCTTTGGGCCAGACAGGCCCTCAAGGCTAGTGTTTTGTCGTTTCAAGTCAGCAAATTCTGAACACCTACTATGTGCTGGCGGTAGGGATCCAGAGAAGAATAAACCCATTCATTCATTTATACATTCATTCAACAAATAGGTGCTTACCGAGCACCTCTTATGCACCAAGCGCAGTGATTAGAAAGATTCATTCGTCCATTCAACACATGCTGTAACTAAGCACCTACCATGTGCGAGGCTCTGTGCTGGGTCACAGGGGCGAAGCAGGCTGTGCCGAGCTTCCATTGCTCAGAGTGACTTTAGGGAGACAGGCTTCCAGTCAAACGACGAGCTTCCGGGTTTATCGGGCTGGAAGGCCAAACCCGGCTTCATTTGCTCCCTTGCTGATGGAGGCGGCCCCCGTGGAGGGAGGGAGACCCTGCAGCCTCCTGACACCATCACCTGGACCTGTGAGTCTGACGACAGGGTGGGGGCTTGGCGGCTGCCAAGCCACTCCTGTCCCAGCCCCGAGGTCCATGGAGGGAAAAGACGTGAGGCTCACCCTGGCAGGGTCTGGGCGAGAAGGCTCCCGTTTCTTGCCGCGCCTGCCCTGATCCCTGTCTCGGGCTTCAGAGAGGACAGGGGAGGTTTACCGCCTGCTGGGAGGCGTCCTGGGCCCACTGTAGGGTCAGGGGTGTGAGGGCAAGAATGGGGGCAGCTGAGACACCTTGGCTGCTGCTGTCTTCTCGTACCTATGCCCAGGAGGGCCCAGTACCTGAGAGGAGGCAGCCAGGAAGACACCCCCATCCAGGTCTCAGAGGCACCCAAGATTGTGGAGGGGCTCTGGACAACCGCCCCGCCCCCGCCGCCGAGTCTTGCGTGGGTGCGAGGGGGAGGGCCGGGCAGCACTCATGGTGGGCTGCCTGGGAATTCCTACTCCAGGACATCAGCTGTCGCCCCTGCCTGGCAGCGGGACCCCCAGTGTTTTGCGCCTCCTCTCTGTTCCCTGGCCTCCTTTCCTTCCTTCTTGTACTGGGAGAAATCAGCCCTGCTTGCCCTGGTGGCTCTGGAGAGCAGAGCAGGCTGGGCAATGGGCCAGCTGGGCCCGGGGCTCAGAGGCACCCCAGCCTTCGCCCATGATGACAGCCCCGGGGCCGTGTTGTCCCTCCATCCTTCCACCGACAGGTGGTTTGTACCTGTAGCAGGTGCTGGGGGAGCCACAGTGAACAGGACCAGCAAGGTCCTTCCTTACCTTCTTGGGCTTATGTTGTACTTTGGGGGAAACGGGCCATAAACAAGTAAATGGAAAGCAGAGAAATAAGACAAAAAGTGAGGGAGGGGCTAGCTTATTTTTGTTTTTAAAGATTTTATTTATTTATTTTTAGGTAGAGAAGAAGGGAGGGGGAGAGAGAGAGAAACACTGATGTGTGAGAGAAACGCTGAAAGGCTGCCTCTCGTACGCACCCAAACTGGGGACCGGGCCCTGCAACCCAGGCATGTGCCCTGACCGGGAATGGAACCAGCGACCTTTCGCTTTGTGGGATGGCACCCAACCGAGACACAGCGGCCAGGGCGAGGGAGGATCTAGTTTGGATTGGGTGATCCGGGAGGGCTTCTCAGAGGCGGCAGTATTTAACATGAAGGGCCAGACACGACTTTCCAGGCAGAGGAGACAACAGGATCCAGATGGTAAGGCAGGAATGCGTTTAGTGGGTGGGAGGAATGCCGCGCAGGTCAGTGGGTTTGGGACAGGGTGACAAAGAGGCAGCGGGTGGGTGAGGAGAACACGGAAGGGGGAGGGGCTAGACGAAGGAGGATCCTGTTGGTGCGCAGGCTGCCCTCTAGGTGGGAGGGACTCCGTTTGGAGGGTGTTGGCACAGGGGACACAAGACTTGATTTGCATGTTGGAAGAGTACCCTCGATATTGGAGAACGGACTGCAGAGGCCGGGGCTGCCGAGAGAGACCACCCCAAAGGCCCTGGGGCCCAGAAGCCCAAAGACCCAGTCCAGAGGCTGTTAAGCACCCGGGCACCGAACGGACATTCTGGGACTCTGCCCTGGATTCCAGTCCTGGCCACTTTACTCACTGGTTGTGTGACCTAGAGCTAACTACTGTCCCTCTCTGAGCCTCAGTGTCTTCATCTGCAAAACAGGGGCAAGAAGAACTAGCCAGGCTCTGTCCCTGGGATGCCCAGTGGGCCCGGGTTGGGACAGGACAAAGCACCAGAGCTTTATAAACCATAAGGTGCTAAAGGTGTGGCTGGAAGGTGGCCGGTCCCCGAGCCTGGGGCTACTTTGGGGGACAGATTCTTCCTGGGGGGAGCCAATAAGGGGGTAATATCGTGGTTGACATCATCACTGGGGGGCAGGCCCCCACCCCTGCTCCTGGCTCCCCCAGTCCTCTGGGCCTGGGGTCCCAGCTCAGCTCTCTGATTCCCAGAGGCTGTCCACACCCCTCCCCCACCCTCTGTCCCTTGATCTTTTTTCTTGCATCTTCTTTTTAAAATAAAAATGCCGGCCGCTCGCAGATTGCTGATGTTTATGCCTCAGTAATACATTATGTATTATTTTGTTTTAAGCACAGCTTTTGCATCCTGACAGTAACAATAAAATGTGACTATGGGATTGCTAATACAGACAGACTAATGTTTCCATCGCCCGCCTCTTTTTTTTGCGTCCTAAGCACTTTTGAAAAGGCTCCTTTTATATTCCTAATAAAATTATAGAAAAATACATCGATTTACTGGAAAAGAGTTTAGGGTCGGGGTTGAGTTTTCTTCTCCCCCTCCCCTGTGTGGGCTTCTTCCCTCCCCAAAGGCTGATGAATATTCTGAATCAAAGCTTCTAAGTGCTTTTTGACCCTTGACCCCAGGTTGCATCCACTGCTGTTGGCCTGCCGCTCACCTGGCCCCCTGCCAGCTTCGAGGCCGGGATGCACAAGTGCCCAGGACTTTGGGTGTTGGTAAGTTGGGGTGTCTCTGTGTCAGGACATGTATGGGGGGGCTGCTTGTGAACACGATTGTGGTGTATGTGCTAGCATGTGTGCCAAGGAGCACCCGTCCGTATGCGTGAATGTTTCTGTGTGATAGCTGGGGTGTCGCAGGTGTCAGGATGTGTGTACCTGCATGTCAGGCCTGGGGTGCCAAGCCGTGACGTGTTCGTGTGTTTATAAATGTGGGGGGAGTCTATCTGGAGGAATCTGGAGTCACTGACAGTCAGGTCAGGTCTGTGGGACAGTGTCGGGTGGGCTGCCAGCTTAAGTTGGGGACAGTACCTGTACTTGCTTCTTTCCCTGTGGGGAACCGATGTTGCCTGTTTCTAAAAAGACCACATCTCTAGGAATCGCTTTTCATCTGAAAAACAGGTTCTCACCCTAAGTGAGAACCTCTGATTCTCTGTGTCCTCTAAGTGGCCTCTGATCCCCAAACATGCTAGCTGTGCGTTCATGCACGCAGGCAAGCACACAGGGCTCTGTGAGGCCTCGGTACACGTGAATGAGACACGGCAAGGTGATTCCATGTGTATGGGGACCGCCACCAGCTAATGTAACTGTTCTGGCCTGGCGGAGGGGACTGAGCCACCAGGTAGACAACAGGTCTCTGGAAGGGCTGGGAGACAGCCTTCCAGCGGCAGATGGCCTCCTGAGCAGGAGTGACATGGGGGCGGCAGGCGGGGAAGGGGTCCCGGGCCACATGAAGGAGAAGCTGTGGATGGAGAGAAGGAAAGGGGCCCAGGGAAGGTGAGGACCTGCCTGCACACTCATGGTCTTTGCGGACACCCGTGCCAAGGTCCAGGCAGCGTGGCCTGGTGGGCAGAGCCGGAGGAGGGCCCAAAACTTTTTGCTCTGGGTATGCACCTGGTGGTAGGACCCAGAGTCTGGGGCGGGGGACAATGACTCTCTTTCTAGCAACTTGTGCCTTGGTTTCCTGGGGCGAGACCCCAAAACTTTCACCCTGCCCCAGAATCACAAATCTGGGAAACAGAGACCCTCAGCCACAGCACCAGACCCCCTGAGGACCCCTGGAAACTGCCCACCCCACCCCGCCCCCAGTCAGAGGGGCTGCTTCCCAGGTGTGGAGCTCGGGGCAGGGCCCCACAGAGAACCCCACCCCCTGCCCCCCAGCCCAGGCTGAGCTGAAGGCCCGCGGCCCCCCGCCGGCCGCTCCAACTGAGCCTGTCTCCCTCCCCCACCCGCCCCGCCCGCCCTCTCCGGAGTGTATGTGGATTTGCACGCTTCAGAAACAGGGAAGAAAAAAAAAAGGAATTGGGTTTTGTGTACTAAGCACTTTTGAGGGCAATCTGGGCCCCCTAATCCAGAGGTTTATAACCTCCCCAGCTAATGCTCCCTGACACTGTGTTTTGATATCATTACTACATTATACTCACAATTTTTGAGTGAAAAAATACAGTACTTAGAAAGTCGAAATTCATAAATAAATTCATGTCAAACCGCACTTAATATTGATTTTGTTAGTGTTCAGATTCAATAATAAGGTACTGCGTGCATGAATATTTAAATATAATCATCATTTCTGCATCTCCTAATGGCCTCTGCTCCTCTACACTCAATTTAAACACAATTTAAAAACTATAATGTATTGAAAAATACTAGGATTTAGCAATAAATCATCATCGGGAGATTCCAGGCCTCTTATAGGGTGGCTCAATATGGGTTTCTCCGGGGACTGTACAATTAGATTCATGTTTTTAAACTTCTCAATTATCCATATACCATAATTTTATGTGAAAGTTTGTTTCGCCCCCCCCCCCCGCCCGCCACCACCCCCCACCCCTCACCGGCCCCCCCACCCGGCCTCTCTCTGTAGGAAGCTGTAGAATATCGCTTAAGTGTTCTCTTAGCCAGAGTGGAGTGGGGTCAAAGGTGGCCGTCCTCAAACTGAATTAGAGGCCAGGCCTGCCAGAGGCAGCCGGCGCTGAGTCACTTAATCATATTATTTGGGAAAAATATAGGGGGGAAAGAGATAAAATGACTTAAAATGAACTTGCCAAGGAGGAAGTGGAGTTTTTTAGATTTATTTAAAAAGCAATCCTTGGCCTGATGAAATAGACACAGGGCTGGGCAGGATGTGGTAAGAGGCCCCGGGTGGGGGGAGTGGGGGGGGCCGTGCTGTGGGAGTGGAGGGGCTTCCAGCCTGGTTCCTGGGCCCTAGGCCTTCATGAGGAGCCCCTGGGGGTACAGAAGCCCCGGGGGTGAGGATAAAGAGGGTGCCCTTGGGTCCTTGGGTTGGCTGTTAGCGTCCACTCATCTGGGAGCCTGCAGGCTGGCTGGAGCAGTCTGTTGGGAGCACGGGGTGTGGCAGGGCCCCGGGGGGGGGGTATGTGGGGCCTTGCAGGGTGCCCCGATGGCAGCAGGCGGCAGCTGGCGCTGACAGATGGCCATACAAGTGGCACAGCAGTATTGATTGATGACAGGAGGGGATAGGACCTAGGGACCTGGGTGGATGGTGCCCACTAGCTCAGAGCACCGAACCGCACACCCAGCCTATAGAATGGATCATGTCATTTATCCCACTTACCAAGCACCTACTGTGTGTCTGGGGGTTTACATACAAGTCACATGAGCCCCAGTACCACTGCTCGAGGCAAGGCATGGTCATGCCCGTCTTACAGAGGGGAAGTCCTCTATAAGTTCAGAGTGGTGAAGCAATTTATCCAGGGTACCACAGCCGGGGCAATGGCAGGATTTGAACCCAGAGGGCTCACTCAGGCCAGCGTCCTTCGTGGCATCGTGCTTCTCTTGGAAGGTGTGGTTGCAGGGTGGGTACAAGGTTGGCCCTGAGCTTCAGGCCTCTGGTGTGCTCCAGAGGCGCAGGACAGCTCTTCACATCCCAGGGAGACAGGACCAGCATCTGCCCATATGGGGAAGAGGCACATCTGGATCCTGGAAACTTGCTCAGGAAAACCAAAGTACTGGATTGACAGCGAGGGATGCCCTAGGATGGGGATGTCTCTGAGGCCACCCTGGCGCAGGTGGTCAGGCAGCTGGTGGGAATGGACACTTGGCATTCTAGGTGAGGTTTTCCACACTGGACACAAATGCCGGGACAGGAGCTTGACCTGGGGAGGAGGGGAGGACCACGAAGGGGGAAGGCACCTAGCTACTCCGTGAGCCCCAAGAGAATGGACTGTTGCTCAGATCCAAGTCACCACCAGGGACATTGTCAGGAACATAGGCTTCGGTCCCAGTCCACCTCCCAGCCTCTGCGTCTTCCTTCCCATTCGTAAAATGAGGAGGAAGGTAGCACCGGCCTCAGTGAGCCGGCACTGGGAGGAAGCGCCCACTGTCATGGTCCCTAGCCACAGCAGCTGCTATTATACTTGCATATCTGGGGTCAGACTTGGGCTCCAGAACCCCTGCAGGTGCTTCTTCCCTCTTCTGGTCTACATCACCCCTGTCCCTTTCCATGGGTTTGGTTGCCAAGGAATCTGGCCTCTGATTGGCTAAGAGCCAGGCTCCCACCCCAACCAGCTGGCTCTGCCATGGGAAGACCCATAAGACTGTGTCAGACCTAGGGCACAGGGGACAGAGAGAGATCAGGAGAGGGGATTATTAAGGGCCTGAGTTCCTGGCCCTGTGACCCAGCTTCCGGGGTCTCCTGCTGAGGCCATTCATTCATTCATTCTTTCATTCATTCATTCATTCTTTCATTCATTCAAGCTTTCAGCAAATGCCCGCCATAATCCAGGCACTGTTCTAGGGACAAGGATACATCAGTGAACACAGCAGCATTCAGAGCCTGCAAACCTCAGTTTGCTCATCTGGCAAGTGGGGCTGTTCAAGCAGAGCCCCCCCAGCAGGGTGGTGGGGAAAGCCCCGCGGGGTAGGGCACACCAACGGTTTGGTGGCTCCCAGAGGGTGCGGGGCCCCTGAGAGCCCCGAGGCCGCTGACAGGCCACAGAGGAGGGACTCTGGCCATGCTTCCGTCCTCAGGCCAGTGAAAGGCCAGGTGCCTCCCTCGGCCCTGTCACTCTGCATCCAAGACCCGTTTTTTTCTGGAAAACAAGCGACATTCATCATGAGTGACAGCCAGGCCCTAATGCAATCTCAGCTGGAGCCATGAATTGCAAATGCACTGCAGTGAGGAGCTGCCCCATTAGGTCCCCAGGGAGGTTGCACACCCGGGCCCCAGGGGCGCTGGTCAGCATGGGGACACCTCTGTAGACCCACAGACCCCGCAGGGCCCGGCCCTCCCCGCTGTCACACTGGACCAGGATCCGGCCGCCTTAGGGTCCTTGGGTCCTCAGGACAAGGCTCCAGGGTGGGTGGAAGCAGGGGCTAGTTCCTGGTGACTCAGAGCCTGCCTTTGTCCCTCTGTGAGATTGGCAGAGAAAAATAAATCACCCAGGCAATTAACTGGAGCAAGTCAGGTGAGCAGGGCGGGGTGGGTGGGCGGGGCACCTGCCTGGCAATCTGGAGGACCTCACCAGGGCCAGGCGCACTCACGTGACTGGGGGTGTCCCGGTGGCTGTGCCCGGGATGCGGGGGCTGGGGGCGGGTGTGTGTGTGTGTGTGTGTGGCCTGGGCTCCGCCCCTCACCTCAGATGACCCTGCCCCCTGCCCCGTTCCTGTCTGTTCTCCTTCCAGCTGCCCACATGGGAGCCCTCATCCTCCAGGAGTGAGGTGAGTTTCACTCCCTGCCAGGGAGTGCCACCCCCACATGCATGTGCCCGGCACTTCCGGCTCTGCACACCACCTGGTTGCAGCTCTCTTCTTACGTGCATGTGCACGGGCCACACGTGTGTGCCCAGCTCGTTGCCAGCCCGGCGTTGAGTCAGGGCGCGCTGGCCCGTCTCTGGCACCCGGTGTAGACAGGTGGGATTTTTTTTCCCTTGTGTGTTTTGGGTTCAGAAAAAAAAAAAAAATTCCCCAAATGAGCTCCCCTGGGGCGCTTTTCCCTTCATTCTTTTCTGCCCAGGTGTCTCTAAAGGGAACTTCATTGTCTGTTTCAGATTCATTTGCACTTAACTCATCTAGAAGTTTTGCAAGAGCTGTTTGATGTCCAAGAAGCCTCCGAGCACCCCCTCCGCTCCCCACCCCTGTAATGAGCCCTTTAACCCTTGGAGACCCAGGGCTGCCTTTGGGCCTGAGTCAAAGGCTGGATGGCTCCTCCCCTCCTGGGCGGGGGCGGGGTGGGGGTGGGGAAAGAGCTCAGGATGGAGTGGGCTGAGTGAGGGGCATGGGTCAGGCAGGCTCTGTCCAGCTTGCCCCCCACCCTTGCCTGGGCCTCTCTCAATACCCCTTATCCAATGGCCCCAGCCCCTGCTGGGTACAAGGCCCAGCTGTTGGGGCTTTGAGCCTCCCTCCCTAATTAATGGGTGCCTGTGAGGGCTGACCTAATCAGGCACCCAAATTAATCTCAATTACAGCGATTTGGTAACTGCAGCGCTAGCCAGCCTGACTGAGCCGGAATTTCATCACCCGAGAATGGGGAGCCGGATAGCTCAGCCCCGATGTTATCAGCGGGGGTGGAAGGGGGGGCTGGGTGGGGCTCAGGGGCCCCAGGCAACCCAGCCTTTATCAGCACCATTAAATTAGTCCATACCAGTTAATATTCACATTAGCATCCTGGCCTGTCCCCCCTCCCCCCCGCATTCAGAGGACATGGGGGAGGCCCCTGGGGAATCTTGGGCTGCCCTACCCTGTTGCCACTTCAGCCCCCCACGGTCCATCAGCTTGAAGCCTGGAGAGGAGGCTGAGGCACCACGTGGGGCCCAGATGTGTGTGGCTCTGGATCTCCAAGCTGGGCAGAGTTCCAGCTTCTGGAACTCAGGGTCCAGCTGGGTTGCCTCCCTCTGGGCATAAAGATGCTGGGAGGCAGACGTGGGCTGACGACTCCTACCTGCTGACGGCTCCCTGAAGTTTCCAAAGCCCTTTCCCATCCGGTAGCACTGGTTTGTTTCCTGCAGCTTCCCACCGGGCAGGGCAGGGCAGGGATTATTCACTCCATTTTACAGAGGGGGAAGTAGAGGCCCAGGGAGGAGACGCGGCTTGCTCGGCGAGCCCGGGCTCTACCCAGGCTGCAGGACTCCCAGGCCAGGGCTCTTCCCACCAGGACAGACCTCCTGAGAGACTGCCCTTCTCCCCGGCAACTCCAGCACACGCCGCCTCTCATCACACGCCCAGACACTCAGGCCTCTTTCCTGGGCCTCTCATTCCTTCATTGAATCTCTTGTTCTAGGCCTCAGTGTTTTCATCTGTAAAACAGGGCTGAAAATAGTGGTGTCAACCCCACCTGCTGAGGCTCTGCGTGTGCACGAGGTGGTCATTGTGGTCTTTATAAGTAGTCACGGTGGGAGTGGAGGATGCATCAGAGCGGGCAGCTGTTCATCTGTTCCCCAATGGTGGGACATTTCCCTGTGACAACAGAGGAGCAGGGGAGGGCACCCTCCCCGTGGGTGGGGAGATGGCTCTCTGATGGGGCATCCAGGCAACAGAGGCCAACCCAGAAGGTGCCTGGGGCTTTTTGTCATCATCCAGCCCACCCCACCCCCACAGCAGAGACTCCTCTATCATAACAGTCGGCTCCCAGAGGGCTGAGAAGGCTCCCCGGTCGCCTCCCGGTCTGCTAGGGTGTGGGGAGGCTCCTGAACCCATGAATGAATGAATCAGGCCCAGCTTCCCACTCAGGAGACACTTAACACGGCTTAAACCAATTACACTCACCCTCCTCCTCACCTCCCTCCACCCCGGCCGCGGGGAGTGGGGGCTGTTCTGCGTAGTAACTGTCTGCCACCCAGTAACCACGTCTGCCACCCTTGGCCGTGCCCCTGGGGTAACTCCCACCCACTCCACCCCCTGCCTGTTTTGGCCAGTGGGGAAGGGGCCCAGAGCTCACGAAGGGGGTCCAAGTGGGAATGCTGCGGCAGGCCCCCCATCAGTGCCCACAAGCCCCGTTCCCCAGCCCTGTGGGACTGTCACCCTGCAAGGGAGCGGGTGCCCTGTGAGCCCTCCGGCCCGCCCCCCACTTCCCGAAAATGCAGTGGCAGGATGATTGATTTTGCGGGAAGAGCTGCCACGAGGGGCGGGGGAAGCCAGGGCGCCAGGGGGTCCTCACTCCATTTGCTTGTGGCTGCGAGTCAAAGCTGGGTCCCTCTGGGCAGGGTGTGAGGTGTTCCCCGGCTGCTCAGCCTGGTCCTGGGGGTCTGGGAGGGTCCTTTGGGGCCTCCATAGTGAGTTCAGAGCCCTGTGGGGGGACAGCAACATTGGCGGGGTAGGAGGGGCTTTGCCCTCCTTGGGCTCCTGGTCGGCCCCTAGGGGAGATGACTGGCTCACCCCAGGGAACGTGAATGTGTTGGGAGGGGTGGCCTGCTCGGCCCTCCTTTGCTTAGCCTGAATTTTGCAGCTGGCCCCCAGGCTGGGCCCGGAGGAATGGGAGGATGAGGTCGCACCCAGGCTCCTGAGCAGGCCCGGCCTGGCTGGGACTCCAGCCCTCAGGACCAGGCCTAAAGGCCCACAGAGCCACTTGAGTGCCACGGGCCCGTGTGCCCAAAGACATACACAGATCCATGCACACTTTAGGGTTTGCACTCGCAGGCATGGGGTGTGGGCATGGACATTCACGAAACCAGACGCTGGACCCCTGCTACTGTTCATGTCCTGCTAGCCGCATGCAAGGCCCCCTCCTTGTATTCCAGGACATGCGCCCACATGTGCTTGCACACACACACCGGGATTCACAGGGACAGAGTCAGGTCCTGAAGGCATCACACCCACCAAAACGAGCATTTTATCTGGGCGCACACTATCGCAGGAATGCACGCAGGCAGACCCGGGGGCCCCGAGGAATCACACGGCAGGAATGACTGCCCCGATCCAGACCAGTCCGGTTTGCATGTACAGACACCCAGGTAGGTCTTCAGTGATTAGAAACGGGATTTCCCTCGCCGTTTCCATCGGGGAGATGGGCAAACCGAAACCTTGGAAAGGTGCTGACTCAGACTCAGGTGAGTCAGCAGGCAGCAAACCCCGGGGAGCTCCCTGGATTCGAGATGCTCCAGAAAAACAGGCCAGAGGCCTCTCCACGTGTCACCTTGGTGTCTGAGCCCCTGAGCCTGACCTGGATGCACGTGGGGGAGAGCAGTGCTCTCTAATGATGTCTGAGCAGGGGATGACTTCTCTCTGGACTGAGAATCATGGCGGGCTTTTTGGAGAAGGAGGTGCACAGGGGGTCTTCAGAAAGGCGGGGAGCAGGAACAGGGGGAGGACTCTGTGAGAGTTAGGGTCAGCTGGGGGTCTGGCCTTGGGTGAGGAAACCGAGGGAGCCCCTGGGAGCGGAGGGCAGCAGGGAGGGGCCTCGGAGTGGCTTCCTGATGGGGCATTCGCAGGGCTCACAGGCTGCTATGTGAGGCCGAGAAACCCCTCAAAGCCAGCCTCACTTCCAGAGACCTCGCAGGTCGTCTGGGAGGGCTGGTCACTTCTCTCATCCACATCTAATCACGAAATATCATGTGGGGGCATCAATAACCCCCTCCCCGAATCAGCGGGAGGCAACTCAGTCAGTGCCCCTGGAGTTCAGAGGAGCGGGGCAGCCTCGGGCTTCCAGGGGGAGGATGGCCGCAGGGACCAGTTGGGCTGGGGTCAGTGCAGAGGAAGGGCATCGGATGGACGGAGGCTTGAAGAAGGGACCCCCAAAGAGGCAGACCCAGGCCCAGGCTCCGTAGCCTGTCTAGGGAAGCCATGGCAGGTAAGGGTGGCACCCAAGCACCCCCAGCGCCACTTCGTGCCCAGGGATTCACATGCGCTACTGTGCAGCAAGGGGTCCCCTCTTACTAACTGAGAGTCGCCTGGATGCTGCAGTAAAGGCTCCAAGAAGTCCTGCAGGGGTGGAATGGCTTGTCTTCCCTTTACCCTCCCGTTGTCAACTGACCTGGCTCCATGGACTCACTGCTCCAGTGATCACCTATTGACGTGCTGTGGAACTAGCTTTTGGAAAACTGGCCTAAATCTTTCAAATCCCCCTTTTCCTGATTACTCAAGCATTTCAGTTTCCATGTTCATTGTGAGAAGTCTGGAAGCCATAAGGAAGAGAAACAATGGTTTAGATCTTTCAATACCTCATCACCCAGAAAGAACCACTGTTAACATTTTGGCCTATCTCTTTGCAATCATTGTTTTTTCTATGAATGTGTGGGGAGGGTGGGGCGTGTACAAAAAGCATGCACGTCTAAATTGGGATCATAGAGTTTTGCATCTTGCTTTCTTTCTGCATTTTTATAAATCACTTAATACATATAAAAGACTCTGAGTACGGTTTAAAGAACAATAATAAAACAAACCGCCAGATACCCAGGACTCAATTTAAGAATTATATTCTACTTTTTCACCTTTCCGTGCCATTAAATATTTTTTGAGAACTTGAGTTTTAATGGCTGCCTGGTATTTCTTCTAAGAGCGTACCATGTTTTATTTAACAAATCCCATCATCTTGGAAATTTAGATTGTTTCCAAGTTTTCACTGTTAAAAGAACACTGTGGTGAATGCTATCGCAGGTAAATCTTCACCCATAATTGGAATGCTCTCTGATTGTTTAAGTGGATAGAGGTGGTATTATAGGGTCAGCGTTTTAAAGTAGTAATAGCCAATATATATCAAGCACTTCTTTGCCAGGTGTTGTACAGACAGTTTGTATTTGTGAATTAGCTCATTGAAATTCACAGCTTCACATGGTGGGTACTGTTCTTATCCCCACTGCACAGATGAGCAAACTGAGGGTCAGAGAAGCTAAACAAATTGCCCCAAATCACATAATAGTAAGTGGCCAAACTGGTCTTTGAACACCAACAGCTTGGATCCGGAGCCCAAGCTCCTAGTCGCTATGCCATACTTTGGTTTGTTCATTCAACAAGATTTATCGTGCACCTACTATGGACCAGGCACTATTACAGATGGTAGGTGTACGGCAGTTAACCAGACAGACAAAAATCTCCACCGTGCATTGTAGCTGGGGGGACAGGTAGTAAACACGTTAAATGAAATCTTCCCATCGCTGGCAGGTGGCGAGTCTCCTGGCAAAAATGCCACAGAGAGGGAAAGCAGAGATGGTGTACGATCTAAAATAGGGAGGTCAGGGCAGTCCTTGCTGAGGAGAGAGGAGAGCAAAGTTTTGAAGGAGGCGAGCAAGGAAGCTATGCTGAGATCTGAGGAGAGAGCACTCCAGACAGAGGGACCTGCACGTGCAAAGGCCCAGAGGCCAGCGTGAGCTGACTGTCCAAGGAAGAGCAAGGAGGCCAGTGGAGCTGGAGTAGGGTGAGAGGCGGTGAGTTCAGAGAGACGATGGAGGCGGTGCAGGTGTTGGGGCTTTGAGGGCTGCTGGAAGGACTTTGGCTTTTCTCTGAGGGAGATGAGAGCCATGGAGGGTTTGGAACAGAGCAGTGATGTGATCCAGCTTACATGTAACGAGATTCTTTGGGCCACTGGTTGGAGGATCTGTATCAGGTGTGAAGATGGCAGTGAGGAGGCCCCCGAGACAGTAGAGGCTAAAGATGCTGGGGGTTCAAACCAGGCTAGGAGTGTGGGGTGGACAGAAGTGATTTCCTTCTGGATATACAAGGTCTGCCTGGAAAAAGTCCAGCCACTGTTAATATAACAAGAATGGTTTGTATGACATCGATGTAACCTGGCTGCCAAGGAGAGTGGACTGGAATGCGCGTGTGTGAACAATGACGACTTCACTGTACTAGTGAGCGGGGGCCGTAGACACTGTTGAGTGAGCATGTGCACTGTGTGACCGTTGCACTCAAAATGACTGAGCAAGTAGAGGAACGAAGCCGCATCAAATTTTGCATTAAGCTTGAACATTCCTCTGTAGAAACTATTCAGATGATTCAGAAGGCTGCAGCTGTGGGCAACTGGTGATTGGCAGCTTCATCATGACAACGTGCCCACTCATGCATCACATCTCATGCAGAGTATTTTTGTGAAACATCAAATCACCCAGGTGACTCAGCTTCCCGACAGCCCAGGTTTGGTACCCTGAGACTTCTGGCTTTTCCCAAAACTAAAAGCACCTTTGAAAGGGAAGAGATTTCAGATCGTCAGTGAGATTCAGGAAAGTACGACGGGGCAGCTGATGGCAATTGAGAGAACTGAGTGAGGTCCCAAGTGCCTGCTTTGAAGAGGACAGAGGCGTCATTGTCCTATGTACAATGTTTCTTGTATCTTGTATCTTCTTTAATAAATGTCTCTATTTTTCATATTACAGTGGCTGGATACCTTCTGGACAGGCCTCGTATTTGGAAAATGGAGTTGACAGGATTTGCAAATCACTTGGCTATGGGACATTAGAGAGGAATCAAGCGTACCTCCAAAGTTTGGAGCTTGAGTTCCAGAGAGGGGGAGACACATTTATCACAGCTGAAAAAACTGGGGCGGGGGTATGTGGTTTAGACATGTTAGGTTTGGGGTGCTGAGCAGAAATCGCGGCCAGTCTGACATCCTGCTCTCTTCTGTTGGTGGTGTAGGAGCAGGGTACTCGCTACCACCTTAAAATTAGCTGTGGCCCCGGAAGAGCTCTGGCCAGAGAGTTGCAGG
>PVJD01016337.1:0-21394 GCA_004026545.1 Mormoops blainvillei
TGCCCTCGCTACAGGTGGGAAGGACATGGGGTCCAGGTCCCAGAGGCCAAGCGTCACCCCACCCCTGTCCAGGAGTCACTGAGACCAAGGGACACAGTCCTGGACTCCTTGGGGACAAAGTGAGGAAAGCAGAGGAGGCCTCACAGAACTGTCCTTCAGGGCCAACAGGACACAGTGAGCTTGTGTGCCATGTGGGCACAGTCCCCAAAACCTGTGACGTGAGGGAGGAAGAGAAGCGACAGCCCCATCTCCAGCGTTGGTGATAAATTTATCCACGGGACTTGCCCAGAGAGGCTGCAAGCGGTTTCCGGGGCAGCGCTCCGTGCAGAAGCGGCGTGACCCTCGGGCAGGACTGGGTGCCCCGGGTGGCACTCGGCCAGGTCTATCCTCAGACCAACGCCCTGGCCACGGGAGGGCGCTGGGACGGCCTCAGTAGCCAGACAACGAAAGAGCAGACACGAGTGGGAGTCCTCCGGGTCCAGCATTCGGGGTTGAAAAAATGACTCACTGCAGACAGCAGAGCCTTCAAGTTGGACAGATGGGGAAACTCTTCGAAATGTGCTTGTCGGCCTCATTTAGAATAATTGCAATCCACTCCACTAGGGCACTGGTTTTCAGCATCTGGTGAAACGCTCGGGGTGAGAAGGGGGATGCTTTTGGCAAATTAAGATGAAACTGAAAAGGCCAGTTGCTGGCTTGTCCCCAGCATCTGTCATTCTCCCTTCATCTCTGCGTGGCTGGATCCTGCTACTCGGCTGGCCCATCAAAAAAAGAAAAAAGAAAAAATAGCTAGCCCTGGCCAGGAGGCCCAGTTGGTTGGAGCATCGACCCATGTTTCAAAAGGTTGCAGGTTCAGTCCCAGGTCGGGCACACACCTAGGTTGCAGGTTCAATCCCCAGTTGGGGTGCATGCGAGGTAACAGGTTGATGTTTCCTCCCTCCCCCTTCCCCTCTCTCTAAAATTAATAAAAAATATCCCCAGAAACGAAACAACAAAACAAACAAAAAAAAACCCTTAACTGTCAGCAAATGGAACACGGAGACCCTGAAAGGCAAAAGGGGAGGCAGGTGGGCACGGCCCTGCTGGACCTCGGGGGCAAGCGCAGCCACCCTGGTCCCTCTGCCTGCCACGCCCACCTGCCTAGCGAGACGGTGGCCTCACTGGGCCCCCCTCTCCGTGCAGCAGGGTCCAAAGCCACCGCAGGAGCTTCACCCGGATCCTGGTTGCCGGGTGGCGCTGCCGGTCCCAGGGTTTGTTTTGCCAAAGATTCACGGAAGGAGAATCTTACAGCGGGGTGGATATCGCGGTCTTCCAATGCCGAGAGCCTCACACTGCACACCGGGAAGCTGAGCCCCCAGCCCCTGCCCGAGGGAAGGAAGGTCGGTCAAGAACTAGAGCCCCGGCTTTCTCCTCGATGCTCGGCTGTGGAATCCCACTCCAAGGGGACCGGGGGACCAGGGCGCTCTAGTCACCACCGCTGCCAGTGCTCATTGTGTTAGTTTCACTGCCACCAAAGTCCAAGCCCTCATTCAGTGCTATGGAAATAAAGGTCACACCAGCATGCCGAGCCAGGCGTCGCTCTTGTGAACCCCCGGCCTGTGCCACCTCGAGACTCCAGCCTAGTTCTCCTCTTCTATTACGCTGGACCCAGGGTGTGCTCTGCCACCTCCCGGGTCCCATCAGGGATGTCGGTGCCCCGGCCAGAGCACTAGACGTCTGTGTGGCCCGAGTCTCCACGCTCCCTGACCGGTGGAGCCTCGCACTGGGCCTGGGGCGCAGGTGGGGCAGGCGGTGGCGTCCCTGTGGGATGGAGGACCAGCCTGCCGGGAATGGGGCACTGCAGCAGGTGGCTGAGGATGGAGGGGTGAGGCTGCAGGTAGGTCAGCGTTTCAAGAGAGTCATTGGTCAGTGGTCAAGATGACAGCCACGGGGACGGTAGTCTGGAGAGGCCCATCCGGGATCACCGAAGCCTTAGGCAGGGGGCAGGCCCGTGGGGACTCTGCTGGGAGCGGCCGGCAGCCTCTTGGACTTCAAGTTGGTCACTGTGGTTTCCAGACCAAATAACACACCTGCTGTGGTCACAGCACCGACCGTGGTCCCAGCTTCCTGTGGTCACTGTCCTGGCTGCTTCCAGGGCCAAGCTCCCTGGAGCCCCCAGACCAGAGGAGCTGCTGCAGGAACGCCTGTGTCGAAGCCCCGTGGTGAGGACACCGCACAGATCGTGCTCCCCGGGAGGTCCGTGCCCGCCGGGAGGTCCATGCACGCGGTGGGGGTTTTGTGTGGGCTTTTATGGAATATTCCTCACCTGCACTTTCCCCTCTGGCCCTGTGTGATAAAACTGGAATGCCTGACTTGGCGGATTTCCTGAGACAGCAGGTGCGCGGGCAGACGCACCACCGCCCTCGCAGGAAGCCGGGCCGTGGGGAGAGGGGGCGGGGCCAGGTGCTCGTGCCCGTGCCCTGCACGTGTCGGTCAGGTCGGACCTAGCCACCCCCGCCGCCCCCCACCCCGCCCGCGGGTGCGCCCTGCACCCCGCCCGCGGGCCTTGAGGCCCCACTGTGCACCCTGACCTGCTGCCAGGCGGGCAGGCTTCTTGTGCGGGGCCTCGGCGCGGCCCGGACCCACTGGGAGGGGCGCGCGGGGTCCGGACAGAGCGCCTGCCTGAAGCCAGGAAGAGCGGGGGCCTCCGGGCGGCAGAGCCGGCCTCACAGCGGGGAGGGGCAGCAGGGCCTTTCGCGGCGGCCCCTCGGTTACCAAAGTGAGACTGTTCTCGTGGGCTGGCTCGCCTAAGAGCAGGGCCTCCTCCACTGATTGGCTGGTTATCCTAAGAGTGGGACCGTCGCTGATTGGCTGGCTTTCAGAAAAGCAAAACTGTCACTGGTTGGCTGGCTGTCATAAGAGTGAGACTCACTGATTGGCTGACTCTCATGGGGATGAGCTGTCACAATTGGCTGGTTTTCAGAAAAGCAAAGCTGTCACTCACTGGTTGGCTTTGCAGAAGGGCTGGGCTGTCACACGGGTGGCCTTTGCGAAGCGCGGGAACTGGGAGGGAGGTGTTAATCCACGAGGATCAGTTTAAAGACGCCCTGATGGTGAACTTTTTCCTACGGCCACAATGCCGCCGGCCTTCTCCTGGGAGGACGGGATTTTCTTATTCACGCACAGGCTTCTACCCAGGACCGTCAGAAGCTGGCGACCCAGCTCGCTGACAGCGTGAGCGATCCTGACCGCAAATCCTACCAGTTACAGGGGTCGGCTCGCACCCGGGTGGGGCTACCCGCGATGACCGCTGGCGCTGCCTTTATCGCCCTGGTGGCTGAGCACGGTGCGCTCTGCGAGAAAAACGGGTTCTGCTCTCACTCCCCTAGTCCGTCCCCACGGACCTCCGTTCACTCGCCTGTGGACGGTGGGGGCCACCTTGCAGGCTCCCAGGACCGCTGTGAGAATGTAGCGAGGCCACAGTGCAAGACCCTAGTCAACGAAGCAGGAGGGACGGCCAGGCTCTCCGGGCCCGTGTCTCTGCAGAGACGTCCTCGCCGAAAAGCAGACGTGCTGTGGCTGGTAGCCCGCCTGGCAGATGCCAGGCTGACTTTGGGGACCTCCAGAACCCCGCAGCCTTGCCCTGAGCCGTGCCTCCCACAGGACGTGCCCGGAGGAGGGCTTGCGTCCCTCTGCTTCTGCTGGTGAGCCGTCGGGGGGGAGGGGCACTGAGAACTCGCACCCCAGGGCGAAGTGCGGGGGTCTTCCAGCCCCAGCAGACCTGTCCCCTGTTCCCACAACGCCACGGCTGAATACACGTTTGTGTTGGGTAATCATTAAGGCTGATCACGTTTGTCCTTAACATGGAGTGGCATCTTTGAATTGCTGCATATTGCTGTTTTCACTGAGCCGCATGTAACACTTCAGAGTGCCAAATGCTTTTTAAAAACGATCTGGCCTGAAAGATGCTACAGAGCAACACTGATGGAATATGGCTTTTAGGAAAACACAAAATGCTACCCCAAAATGGGAAGAACCCTTTGGAAAGAGGCGTTTTGCAAAGAGAGGTTCGTTCTGGGTGCCTGTTGAGGGGTGGTGGCCCCGAGAGAGGGGCGTCCGCATTCGTCTGGTTCTGGGAAGTCTGCACAGCTTGGCTCCCCAGACAGAGAGGGGGAGAGCCCACCCCACTTTCCGCAAAAGGACGGTGCCACCTGATCTTCTGTGGAGTCCGGCTGGGGCCGGATAGGTGAGGCAAGATGGGGCGTCAGAGGTGTCGGGAGTGGAAGCCACATTCCCAGGCAGACCCTTCCTGGCTCACTACCAGCCCTGGCAGGTCTCACCTTCCATCCCCCTAACATCCGCGACCCTCTTGCCCCGTCTTCCTGCCACACGAGCCCGCCCTGCACTGTGGGGGGCGGGCGGGTTAGTCGCCCACCAGCCACAATTTCCAGCCTCAGCGCCTGCTCCTTGTTGCCCACCCCGGCGTCCACAGGGCCGTTGTCACTGCCTCCCACCCCCTCCCCGCCCTCTCAGAGAATCCGCCCCCCACGCGCCAGACCTGCTCAGACTTCCCGAAGTCCCCGCCTCTGGAAAAGAAGGGCCCTCTCCTTGGTCACAGGCCCCCTGCGCCTCTGCTTTGCGCTGTCCCCTCCTGGCCTCCCAGGGGCCGTGCTCCGCCTGCTCCCGGAGTCTCCCCGATCTTTTCCCCCGCGCGGCCTCCCTCTCCCCACGTCTGCCAGCCGTCCCCCCATCTGCAAAACCAACGGGCAAACCGTAGAGACGGCGAAGAGACCGGGGGCCGCCGCGTTCAGGGCAAAGCGGGCAGGGATGAGTGGGTGGCCCACGGGCACTGGGAGGCGGGACTGTTCGGGGCGAGGCCGGCGGGTGTGGTGGACGCGTGACAGCGCGCGGTCAGCCACACTCACAGGACCTCGCACGCAAAGAGGGAGGCTTCCCGTGGGCCGTGGCCCTCAGTTCATAGTAACCCGTCAATGTCCGTTCACCGGCTGCAACAGAGGGGGCTTCGCCAACGCGTGAGGTTAGTAACGGAAACCGGGCGGGCACGAATGGCGGCTCTGAGCTTTCCGTGCAATTTTTCTGTAAACCTAAAAATGCTCTGAAAAGATAAAGTCTGTTTTTTTTTAAAAACCTTTCCCTGGCGACTGCCCAGCCGATGGCGCGGTGAGAATGGAATCCGGCGAGACGCTGTTTAAGCTGGGAAGCCGGCGCCACACGGAGCACTGAAGCCGGGGGCTCCGCGGACTTCCAGCGGGAAGGTGCCCGCACGTCTGCATCGGACGGAGAGGAGAGGCCGACGCCCAGGCAGCCGCGGGGCCTCGGGCAGCGCACCCCGCGCACCGCGGTGAGGAGTCAGCGCGGCTGGGTCCTCACAGCGCGACAGGACAGAGGAAAATGCTCGTCAAGAGAAACCACGAGGCAGGAGACGCCATGGACAGCAGGAGGCTCCGCGGCCGAGGAAGGCGGCGTGCGCTGAGGACGCAATGGCTGCGTCTCTAGAAGGGGAGGCTCGGGAGCCTGGTGCTCAGGCGCCAGTGGCGTCTTTGGCTGCGCGGCACTTCTCCAGGTGCCCCGCCCCCGGGGCCTCCTCTCCTTGCTCCCCTCCCCCCGTCCCATCCTTTGGGTGTCACCCGGAGCCACAGGGATATCCAAAGCCAGAACCTCAGGGGTCTCCTCCCTCCAGGGTGGAGAAAGCGTTCTGGCGATCCCTGGGAACAGACTCCCAAGATGATGGCAGATAGGGATGCAGTCGGAGCCCAGGGAGGAAGGGCGGGGACCACACCGGTGGGCAGGCCCCGTCCCTGACTCTGCCACACAGGCTCCCTCCAACTGTCCTGTTCTCCTCAGCATCCTTCCCCGCGTTCGGCCCCCTTGGAGCCATGTGTGCTCCTCACGGCTGGGGCCAGGGTCGCGGTGCCAAGGAGGTGGGGACAGGACTGGCCCCCGGATGCCAAGAAGGAGGGCGTCTGTCCACACAGCTCAAAGCGGATGAGATGCAGGTTGGGGAGGAGGGCGGGGCGTGAAGTTTGAGCTCATCTTTAAAAGATCTTAGGGTAGAAACACATAATCTTTTAATTAAAATTTTTACTGGGTTTTAACTTGAATTCTCCATCTGCTTCCCTAATTAAGCCTAACCCTAACCTTAACTCTAAGCCATCTGTGTTCTCATCTCCTCCGACTGGGGCGATTTGCGTGCTTCTCCGGTGCCTGCAGAAAACAGCGCGTCCCTCGCAAGGGGGAGTGGCGTCTTGGGCACTCGGGGTCTTCCGGAGCAAATGGTCGCCTGCCTCGCCGTCGGGTCTCGGGAAGGGTTTGCCGAGTGAATGCTTTGTCACTGGTGATCGGGTGAGTGAACAGAAGCCAAGGGACGCGAGGATGAGCAGATGGACAGAAAGGCGGGTGGATCCCCCCGCACCCTGGGCCGGCCACCCTGGTGTTACCATCATGTCGCTGCGACTTCAAAGTCAGGTCAAAGGGGAGAGCCCTCCAGAAGGGAGGGGCCTCACCTTCCACAGGAGCTATGAACACTGTCTTTCTCCCCACGACTCCTGGGATTTGTTCTCTGTTCATTGGGCTTGAACCAGAATGAGCTGCAGCAAGACCGTGGCTTGGCCGTGAGGTCTTTGTCCTGTGACCCCTGGGAACGGGCGAGGCAATGGGCTTGGTGACACTGCGGTGACGCTGAGAAGCAACAGAGCGGACTGAGCTGAGAGGTCCTTCCATATTTACAAATATGACCCACACGCGCCACCGTAGCCAGAGCCCAGGCCCTGATAGAAATCACCCCCACACCACCAGGGTGACTCTATGTGGGTGTCTCGTGTTTAAAAGGGGCCACCGTCCTTCACGGCGTGCTGGGCCCAAGCCCCCAGGGAGAGGGTCGGGCGCGCTCCTGCTGTAGGGCTGGCTCAGCAAAAGAGGGTGGGCTTCAGGTCCCGCCCAGAACCGTCGGCCCCTGTACTGGGGCGCAGGAGAGAGCGGGCACCCCATTTCTCCAGCACTGACCCTGTGCGGCCCGCTGCCTGCGCACGGTGCTAACGTTCCCCGACTGGGTCCCGTGGGCGCTGTGGGACTGAGGGGGACCTTGTCCGCCGGGGGGCCCCGAGGGAGCAGACTCGTTAAAGAAAGCAGGTCGCATCTCCACACAAACCTCATAAGCTTATGGCCCGGAACGAGTGAGGACGCGCGTGTTTGCACGTGACTGGGACCTGCTGCACCGAGTGCACGCACTCGTGGGTCCTCGCAGGCTGCTCCCAGAAAACAAAAGTGTGAACCAAGAGCGGGAAGGTGCGTCTTGAAATTCCGGAGAAATGGCTCCCACCGCGGCAGGGGCGCGAGACTGAGAAGGCGACACAGCCCCTGAGACCCCTGCAGGCCACGGGGGGGCGGGGGCGGGGCGGCAGCGGCGCATGCACAGACGCCCGGACCCGCCCCCCTCCCAGGGCTCTGAGGCTCCGCCCCCGGCCCTGAGGCCCCTCCCCCTCTCACCCAGGGGCCAGAGAACTGACTCCTGGGCAGAGTAGCCCTTCCACTGTCATGCGCGCCCCTGCTCTCACGGCACGTGTGAGCACACACGTGTACACGTGCCGGTGTGTGCGGCGCTCGCCACGTGCCTGGCCACTCGTGGACTCGAGTGCGCTTGCTCCTCCCAGGGAGGCTGGCACTACCCTCGCCCTCTTCGCGGGTGAAGGAATGGGGACAAGAAAGTCAGGCGGCCTGTGCAGCCGCATGGGGTCCCCACGGTGGTGTCCACTCGGCCGAGACCCGGCAGCCGGCCCCAGCCGTGGCTGCAAAGTCAGGGGTCCCACGATGGGCCTGCGGCGGCCCCAAGTCCACACCCAGCCAATCACAGGCCTGCTCCCTTTTCTCCCCACCCCCATGAACACACATGTACACACCCACACATACATGTACACACATGCAAACTCATGCTCAAACATTACACACACGTACACACACTGTCGATTTGAAACCTGACATAGGACTGCGGGGGGCAAGAAACGACTGTATCTAAATCACGAAAACCCCCCAACGAAGGAGAGGCCTCAGCCGAGAATGAAGGACAGAGCCGTAAACTCAACCTGCGCGTTTTCACTCAGTTCCCGTCACCGTCCCTGTCCGCCTGCGTCACCCCTGCTAGTTTGGGGGACTCTCGCTGTGGATGCCGGGGGCAGCCGGGACTCCGGGCAGGGAGGTGACAGGTTAGATGTGCCCAGGGGAGGCCCTGGACATGGGAGAAGGGTCTGAGCAGGCAGCCGGGGCCCGCGGGGACCGGCTGGTGGGCAGAGGGCGCGGGGCAGGCAGGAACCGGACAGCCGCCCTTGAGCCCGCAGCCCCCAGGCAGCCTTGGTGACAGGGGGCTGCAGGTCTCTCCAGTGACGGTGGCGGGGATCCGGTGCCCTGAGAGCAGGCGTGTGCCTCGACGCCCCCAACCCCGGGCCCCGGCCTGGCCCAGGGGGCAGCCCGCAGAGGAGCTGCAGCGAGAGCCCCGCTGGCCACGGCCCGCCCCTGCCTCTCTGTCCCCTGAGAGAGCAAATGTAATTTCAGGCTTTGGTTGCAGAAAAGCTCGCTAATTACGGAAGAGGAAAAACTGTTTCTGTTCTCAGCAGGAGGCATATTTACTTCTTTGCGTGAAGGTATTTCTAAACACAGGTAATTATAAAAATCATTACCCCCTCGAACCAGCGTGGGAAGCTTATGGTTGGTAATACAGCCATAAATAACCGCCCTACGCCAGTTCTCTGCAACAGTCTTTCCTATTTGGTCTGCACCTTTCTGCAGAAAATAAATCTTCTGGCCTTTTCTCATTTGGCAAACAGGTCGGCAGCGACCTCCCTCATCAGTGGAGGAAGGAGGGGATGGGAAGAACCCCGGGCCCCCGCCCCTCCTCGGAGCTGGGCCGCGCCTTCAAGGCCTCAGGGCCCAGCCCGGGGGACCGAGTCACAGGGACGTCATCGCGACCAGCCACCGGGCGGCCCCTGGCGGGGCCCCTCAGCGCCCGCCACCCGCGGTCGCAGCTCAGCTTTTCCGCGGGTCACGCGGGCGGTTCTGGGTGCGACCTTGCGGCTTCCGCCGCGGAGAACGTCGGCCTGCGCACGTGCGGAGCGCAAGGTGCCCGATGACCCCAAAGGCTCCTGTCGGAGCGGCGGGGTCAGGTTGTGCGGCGGGCCGGGGCAGGCTCTGCCCTCCCCGTTCCGTCCCCTCCCTGGGTCCCTGGGACCCCCTCCCAGGGTGCGCCCCCCCCCGCCGCGCGCCCCCCGCCGCGCGCCCCCCGCCGCGCGCCCCCCACCTGGCTCTGGTCGCTGGTGGGCTCCATCCTGCTTCGTGTCGCCGTGTCCTCGTTACTTCTCACCTGAACTCTGAAAGTAAACACCACCGTAGCGGTGCCGGTGAGGGCGGCGACGTGCTCTGCGGACTTCGGTCTCTCTCTGCGGACCCCCACTTCCCAGCTACCGCAAAGATTCGTTTGACCCGCTTTTCACGGGAAACGAGTCAGCGCCTCTGAGGCCTCCCGCCCCTCGGGACGCCCGGTGCCTCGTCTTCGATCCCGTCACCGACCCCAGCGCCATCTCTCCAGTGGCCTCCTCTTGGCTCGGGGTGGGCGGTGTTCGCCCCGGCGAGTGGCCGCCGCCGCCCAGCACCCCATCCGCGGCGCCCCCTCGGGAGTTTCGGAGCATGCCCTCAGACGAGGGGGCCTGGAGGGCGGCCGCGTGACAAACGCCTTGCTGGGCTTCGCTTCTGGATGTCGCTCTCGGTGGGGACCGGCCACCGTCCTGCGCGTCCCCCTGCCACCTGTCTGATGGCTCCCGTCACTAGCTCCACGGATGCCCGTGGAGCAAACACATGGTGGGTGGTGGGCTGGGCAAGGGGGCCCAGTGGGGGCCAGCTCATGGTGCCTGGCTTCTTCTGGAAGATTCTCTGGTGTCGACCATTTTACAAAGATGCATCGCCTGACGTCAGTTGCTGCCGGCTCAGCATAACAGGAATCCAGGAGGCCTCTCTTTCCCACCTCCCTTATTTCTGCAAATCCAGAAACGCCTCGGAGCGAGGGCACGGTGATTCCCGTGCCATTCTCCTCCTTTGGAAGGAGCTGCCCACTCCCTGCAGGTCGGCGAGCTCCTCAAAACCCCGCTCCTGGATTTAAACGCGCCCGCGCCCCCGTTCTGCTTTGCCCCGAAGCCGTCGCCTGAGTCCTGAGTCCTCAGTCCTCTCGGTTTCACTCCCAGAAGCGCCGGTCCCGTCGGGTGGGTTTCTGAGCCCCTTCCGATGGCGGGAACGGGCCGTCACCCCGCGACGCTGTGCTGTTCGGCAGGGTGCGGAGCTCCTCCGCTGCCTTCGGGGTAAATTACGCCCAGCTGCTGAGATACTCTTGTCAGAGAAACGTTGGAGAGTAGGCTTGCCGGTAGCAGGTCCCAATTTACTGTTTTTTCTTCTCTTTTTAAGAGAAGAATGTTTGACCCAGACTCCCTCTCCCTCGTTCATTACCTCCCTGAGAAGTGTTGGCGTTGTGGTTCCATTATTAACACCGGTGCAGGGTTTTGGCCCTGAGCCTCCCCCGTGGGTGCACGGTGCTGGCACCAACCGGGGCTGCGCGGTTGCGGGGTTGCTGCGGGCCATCTGCCCAATGCCCCAACGGAACGAAGGTCAAACTCTTGGCATTGTGGCTCGACCGGCTGTCCAGGGGCCCTGGGGGTGACCTGCCAAGCCCTCCTCGGAGAAGGACCAGCCGTCGTCCCTCTGAGGCTCAGCCCTGACCTGTGAGGTCCCCTGGACTTGGGGGCCGCAGACGAAAGCACTGGAGAGAGACCGGGACTGAGCTCGGCCACCGCCCAGCCCTAACGGGCAGACCCCACCAAAGGAGACCGTTTGACCGCAATGCCCGTGGCCTCCACCCAAGTACAGCTCGGCTCCAGCGGCTCAGGAGAGCAGGCAACACAAGCGGGTGAGGAAACGCCACCCGGCGTGCCTGCTGGGCATGTCGGTGCCCTTTAGCGTCAGCCTTGACCTTCCGAGGCCACAGCCCGTCAGCCTGACGCCGCCTGGTGGTGTTTAGACTTCAGACGTCTGACCGAGAGTGTCTGCGCGTGGACGCGTGACGGGTCCAAGGTTGTCCAAAGGGCCCGATGGCAGCACTTCCCGCCTTTCTGTCCCGGTTGCCCCCTCGCAGGCTCATCTCAGCGTTGCAGGCCACGGCCGGCGGGGACGCCCACAGCCAGCCCTCCCTCCGGGGACGCAGGGCTGGTCCCCCGCGGACGCCTGGAAACGCCGTCACTGATGCGGGACCTGTGCCTGACCTCCCCACGCGGGGACTCTGCGGTTGCTAAGGAAATGCCGCGCGCCTGTGAGGGGCCCGCGCGGGCCTCGGGAGCCGCTCTGCAAGCGGCGCGAACAGTGCGTCTGCTGAGGAAATCTGTTTTAAGTAAATCTGTTTCCCAGACAATCTTGGGGAAACAGATTTACTGAACGTGTTGCACACACTCACCGCGGCTGAGACATGGCACAAATATTAAGTAGTTTATGTCACCGCGACGAAGTGCAGGGATTCTCTGCAAATGTGCGTTTTACTGATCCACCAAAGACACGAGGGGGACGAGGCCCGTCAGGGGAAGCCATTCCTCCCGGAGTGCGGAGGCCTAGTTGATCCAAAATACACTTATCGTCTCTTAGTGTATTAGTACTGCTTTAGCTTTATTGATGTATAATTGAAAAATTAAAATAGTACGTGTTTTGGGTGCATGACTTTACGTTGGACATGCACACACGTTGTGAGACAGTGGCCACACCCATCATCTCATGTAGTTACTCCTGTCTTTTTTCTTTTTTAAAATATTTTTTATTGAATTTATTGGGGTAGCATTGGTTAATAAAATTATACAGGTTTCAGGGGCACAATTCTATAATACGTCATTTCTACACTGTATTGTGTGCTCGGTCCCCTAAGGAAAGGCCCCTTCCGTCACCACTGGCCCCCTTACCCTCTCCTGCCTCCCGCAACCCCTCTTCCCTCGGCCATCAGCGTGCTATTGTCTACGTCCTTTCTTTCTTACTTTTGTGTGGGAAGAACACTTAAGAACTACCCTCTTGGCAAATTTCAAGCGTATAGTATTGACTAGAGTCGCTGTGCTGTCTCTTACCCGCAGAACTCACCCACGTGGCATAACCAAGACCCTTAGACCAACATCTCCCCTCCCCCGCCTCGGTCGCCACCACCCTCTCTGTGTCTCTGTGTGTGTGACCACTTTAGATCCCACAGGCAAACGAGGTCCTTCTGTGTCTGGCTTATTTCGCTTAGCACAATGTCCTTCGGGCTCATCCGTGTTGGCGTAGGTGGTCGGATTGCCTCCTTTGTGAGATTTGGATAATATCTCACCTTTAGCGGTGCGTCCTCGGAAGGAGACTTAGGTGGCTCCCATGTCCTGCCTATGGTCACTGGTGCCGCAGGGAACATGGGGACAGCTATCTCTGGGGGATCCTGTTTTCATAGCCTTCGGGTAAGTTCCCAAAGTGCGGTTGCTGGGTCATGAGGCACTCGGTTCTAATTTTAATTCTTTGAGGAAACTCCTCGCTGCTTTCCCTAGTGGCAGCACTAGTTCACGTTCCCACCCACAGTGCGCGAGGGTCCCCACTCCTCCACGTCCTCGCCAGCACTTGCTGTCGTTTGAGCCTCTGGTAGTAGGTGTCCCGGCAGGTGTGAGGCGGGGTCTCACTGTGGTTTTAGTTTGCATTTCTCGGAGGATCGTGATGTTCAGCATTTTCTTATAGACCTGTTGGCTGTTTATATGTCTTGTTTTCAGAAATGTCTGTCCACGTCCTTTGCCTGTTTTATAATCGGAGTATTTGTTTCGGGGGGAGGTTTTAGCTATTGAGTTGTATGAGTTTCTGATACATTCTAGATACTAAACCCTTATCGGAGGTTTAGTTTGCCACCCTTTCCTCCCGTCCCATTGGCTTGGCCGTGCTCCTGCCGTGTGCGGTGCCCGTGGGTGGCTCAGGAAAGGCGGCGACAGCCTGGCGTCTGCAGGCGGGTCCCCTCGTGCGCTGTCACAAGGCGCGTGCTGATTCGGGAGGAATACCAACGTCACTGTGGGAACTGTGGACATAAGAGTGGAGAAAAAAAGCTGTTTTCCTACAGTTAGGAAATATTCATGCAATACTCTCAATAAAAAAACACAAAAACACCCAGCTAAAATTCTATTTGAAGACCTAATAGAGTGCCCAGTAGAAGGGGACTACATTGAGTTTATACCCAAAAGACAGTGAGGTGGTGGCTGTGACAGGACGAAGGACAGAGTCCAGCGCCAGAGCGAGCCCTTTGAGGGACAAGCGACCTGAGTTAGCGTGGTCAGCCTGGGCCCTCGGACGCTCTCCCTCGGCCTGCTCCCCGACCCCAGCTCGCGCGTTTGTTCGTGGAATGCTGTTTGCTGACAGAGAGCGAGGGGCAAGAGAGCCTTCTCCTGGGAGCTACACTTCAGCCGCGAGCCTCAGCCAACGCGCGGCAGGCAGAAGGCGGGCTCATCCCCTCCAGGTGCCGGTGCCCGCGTTCCTTTCCTGTGGCCGCCACAATGGATGACCACGGCCAGGTGGCTTAAAACCACAGAAGCGTACTCTTCCGTGGTTACGAGGCCGAAGATCGGATATCCTAGTGCTGGCAGCGGCTCCCCCTGCCCCACCCATCTCTGGGATGGGCGGGTGGTCCTCAGCTCGTGCCTGCACCCCTCCAGGCTCTGCCCCCACCCCAAAGTTCCCTCTTCTGAGGAGGACCCCCGTCGCGTTTCAGGCCACCTGCACTGGGGACTGCTTGTGGGCCCATCTGTCTCTGCCCCACCTCCCCTCTTGGACCCTCAGCCCCGCGGGTCTCCAGGTGGCAGCGACAGGCCTGTCAAGCAGGAGCCCCTCCCCATCCGCCCCCCCAGCCCAAGCACCCGAGTACCCACTTTCTGTCTCCATGCATTTGCCTGCTCTGGACGTTTCGCATGACGTCTGGCTTCTTTCACTGCGCCGAACGGTTCCGCGGTCCCCCCTCCGTGTAGCGTGTGTCAGCACCTCATTCATCCTTGTGGCTAAAGGGTGGATGGACCACCGTTTATTTGTCCATTCATCATGGACCCTTACATCCTGTCTACCCTTGGTTATGGGGAACCGTGCCGCTGTGCATGTCCCTGTCCAGGTATCTGTCCGAGTCCCTGGTGCCCGTTTTGGGGGTCCCATGGTCCTTCCTTGTGTGGCTTTCTCTGGACCCCACCGTAGCTGGGCAGGGGGCGTCTGTGATGCAGACCTGCTCCCACAGAATGGCACACACAGCCCAGGGTCCCGGGACCCCACCCACCTGCACCCAGACCTTGGGAGGGGACAGGAGATGGAGAGGCCATGGAGGCGGGGGCAGGAGTGGGTCAAAGGGACAAGGAGAGTGACATTCCCACGTCCCACCAGCTGAAAGCCAGGAACCCAACCTTGTCATTCTTGTGAGCTCCTCTGAGGCGAAAGGTGAGCCGAGTGCTTTTCAATTTGGAACCGGGGGAGGTAGTAATGAATGATTTATTCTTCCGGGATTCACACTGCTTCCATTTTTAACTTGTAACAATTAAGTTTAGCTTGCTGTTGAGAGTGACCTATTTCGGCAGACCTGCTTACACTGGATTGATTCACGGTGGCCCAGGAAACCACCGGGCCACCCGGGGACACGGCCTGGATGCACACCGGCACAGGGCGGAGAGGGAAGGGCTGGGCCTGGGACGGCCATCTTCCCGGTCACGCCGGCAGCCGGGCAGCGCCCAGCTCCCACACCTTCGCGGGCTCCCGGCCGCCTCCACACCGGACCGCGCTCTGAGGCAAGGGTGTCCACAGCCACGCCCGCCTCTGCCCCAGCGGCCTTTGCCCGGGGCCCCTGCACACCCTGCAGCCCCGGCCTCCCACCCCTGCTCGGCCCCTGCTTGTCCTCGCTTCAGCCCACCCAACACACCGCCTCTCGTCCCACCTGCAGTGCCACCTGGGCAGAGGACGGATGTGGAGCCACCGCGTGGAGGGGGAAGGGGGTAGACCCGGAGAGGTTCTCCCTGAGGGGCCCTGGGAAGGGGGGAGGGAAAGGGTGTGGGCAGTACCTGGGGTGGGAGAGAGAATGAGGCCCAGGAAAAGAGGGGTTGCAGCCAGGGTGGCTGGGGGCACAGAGGGAGGACCGCAGGGGAGAACGGCCCAGCTCTCCGCGGTTCACTGCTGCCCCTGGGCCAGCCACTGTCGGTCTCCCACACTCCGCAGGGGGCTACTCACTTGTCTCCCCTTTCGGGGTGCTCATTCTAGAGCCCACACACCAGTGCGGCCCTCCTGAGAACTCAGGCCCTCCCCTACCTGACGCCCTGCCCAGCGCTCCCCTGGCACTTGGAATTATTCTCCACTTCCTCCCCCGGCCCCCAGATGCGAGACCCGCCTCTGCAGGGGCCACGGCACCAGGCTGTCTTCCCCACCGTCCAGGCCCCGACCTTGTCTCCATTCTCCGAGGTGTCCAGTCCCTGGGTGGGGGCACGGGGGTCAGCCTAGGCATCTCCTGGTCCCGACTCTGGTCCCCTCTTCTAACAGCCACCCAGTGGGCTGTCCGTAGCCCCCAGAGCAGAGGCAGGGGGATCTGAGAGCACAGCACGGAGCGCGATAATGTGGGGGACGCAGCTGGCAGGGCCCCGCCGGCATCTGTCTGAGCCCCAGCTTGTCCTTCAGGACTGGGTAGCCTGCACTCCCCGCCACAAGCTGCCTTTGCCACCTTGTCGCCCGAACGGCCCCCATTCACTGCCCTGCACAGCGTACCCTTCTGCCCCCTGGGCTCTGGCCCGCCCGCCCAGCGCCCTGAGCTCAGTGCACTGAGCTCCCCGAGCGGGATCCCCCTCCGCCCTCCGGGACTTCGGAGATCTGCGCTTGTGCCTCTTTTATGGTACTTTCCACGTTTATCATAAACATTTTCCACACACGCCTCCCCCAGGAATGTGCGGCTGGCTTGAGGCAAACTGCTTTTCCTCCTCTCGCTCCTGGGCGCAGCCGCTTTCGGGGCACAGCAGGCTTTCCACACTGACGAGTAAACCAGGCTCGGGCCTGGGACCCCGGCCCGAGGCCGCTGTGGAGGAGGCCGCCCTCGGCGGCCTCCCGGGGGCTTTGATCTTGCCGCTCCCCCACGGCAGCCCCCCACGTCCGCTTGCTCTGCGCGCCCCGCGGCCTCGGTAATGACAGGCTGCTCCGGCTCCGGCTCCCTCTCACGCGTTGGGAAAGTCCGAAAGCATCGCCCCGCTGCCTCCCGCGCCGAGGACGGCAGCAATCAGGGCTAATGACACGGCCCTTGCCGAGCGTCGCCCGCGCGGTAATCGCTGTGTAATTAAGCGGTCGCCGCTGCCGCGTAAACACGGCACACGCTGGATGCGTCTGCGGCTGGAGCGGCCCTGCACACTCATTTTAATTTCAAAGTGTCGGATGGAAAACAGTTGGTTGACGCACAGCGAGAACACAGGATCGGAAAACCGTCAGGGCCCTCGGGAGAGACAGCGGTGCCGTGTCCAACGCCACCGTCACGGGGTTGGGTGGGAGGGGGCGCAGGTCAAGGAGTCCGGGGATGGAGGGTGCCCGGGGCTTGGCCGCAGGGGTAGGCCAGGCGCCTTGGCCAACTGCAGAGCGCCAGCCGCTTCCGGGACTGTGTTAGTGCAGGTGGGGTCCTTTGGGCCTTCCATTCCCGGCCACCCACCCAGAGGACCCAGGGAGGACTTCTCCCTCCCGGGGTGAAGACGTCCTGAGTCAGGCCGCTCAGCATCTCCGGGTCCTGTCACAGAGGCCTGGCCTTCCGCCGGGCTGAGGAAAGGGGCCTTCTTTCCGAGGCCTGCCACCCCGTGCGTGCCCGGGACAGCAGAGCCCCAGGGAGCCCCTGGCAAGGAGCAGATGTCCCTGCCCTGCCACTGGGGGTGTAATTAGGTGAATCCCTGGCATATTCAGCGCCCCAGCGCTCAGCGGCGAGGGAGCATCTGTGCCGGAAGGCCCCTCCCCCACCACGCAGAGCCTCGGTCGCCACAGGCCCCCAGCGCCCGACACGGGGCCAGGCCTGAGTCCTGTCCATCTGGGGGGCACCCTGGGGCCGTGGCAGAAACTTGAATGACCACGTGGCCAGTGAGGCTACTGTGCTGGTTGCAGATGACCCCTGCGTGGGCAAAGGCAAGGTCAGTGCTCGCTCCCGCCTCCCCGAACCTTCAGGAGCGGTCACGTAGGGGCCCTGTCTCCTCCGCGGTCACCTGCTGCCCTTGGCTGCTGGGTTCCTCGCTCTCGGGTCCAGCCCAGCCCCTGGCTGCTCCGTCTGGCTCTTTCTTTGGATCCTCCCCTCCCAGAATCTAAATGAGACCCCAGTTCCGGCTGCACTCCCGCCCGGGTGCCTGCCCCATCCTGGTCCCACGGTCCGGTCTCGGCTTTGCGCTGGTTCCTTCCAAATGTCTACCCCCTTTCCCCATCTCTCTTCTGAACTTCAGGCTTCTTCCAAATGGCCTGTTTGAGGTCCCCACCTAAGTGTCGAACAGACACCTCCCAGCTCCCGCGCGAGGCACGGAAGCGCAATGCACCTCCTGGTCCCCTGTGACGGCAGGACACCCAGCATCCTGCCGGCGGCAGTGCTGGGGGCCAACAGCAGGGCCATCCTGGGGGTGGCCCTCACTCATGACCGCACCCCAGCCCTGGCCAGGGAAACCCTCTGGCACCCCTACCCAGCACGGGGACCGTGCCGGTGCCCGAAGGCCCAGACCCTACCTCTTCCGCAACAGATCGGAAGGGCCACCCCAACACCAGACCTCCCACGGGACCAGCCCAGGCTCCGGCTGCAGTCACGTCATGGTCACCTTCTCTCTACCCAGTCTGCCTGCTCGCCCCTTACAGGTGTCCTTTCTGAGAGGGACGCAGACGGAGTCTTGCAGGTAGGCTGTTTTTTCCTGGGGAACCAGATCTAGGGCACTGGGTACCGGGGCAGGGGGCCCGAGGAAGCAGGCGTTACTGGTGGGCTGGCCACGAAGCCCGGCCGCGGCCAGCGGGTGATGCCCTCAGGGCCTGGCGGGCTGTGACGGCCATTAAGACTTTTTCTGGCTTTGAACCCGAAGGTCTCTGTGAAGGTGGGTGTGCAGGCAGGAGTGTTACCTGAGAGGCCCGGGGACGTGGACTCCCTGAGGCTGTGGGACCAGGTGCCAGAGGTGCGACGTGCCAGAGAAAGACGATGGAAGACCCATGTCTTAACCGCCATGCCCAGGCAGCACGCGGGGGACTGTTCTCCTGCGGCCAGAGAGCAGGGGCGGCTGGGGACCGTGGGCGGGGCTTCAGTGCGGAGGGCTGGTTTCCTGTGGCCGCTGCACCCCGTTGCCACAAGCACGAGGACCCCACACACATTCGAACCTGACAGCTCTGGGGCTCATAGGGCTGACTCGCGTCTCGCTGGGCTTGAACCGCAGGCTGGGCAGAGGCCTTTGGGAAGTTCTCGGGGAGGGCCCAGTCCCTGGCTGTCTCCAGGCTCCAGGGGCGCCCGCAGGCCTGGGCACGGGGCCTCGCCTCCCCCTTCAACCCAGCGGCGGCCGATGGGGTCCTCACAGACCCTTCTCCGGCTCTGGCCCCCCTGCCTCCCTCTCCCCCTTGGTAAGGATCCTGGTGACTGCCCTGGGCCCATCCAGATAATCAAGGACAATGTATTTATTTTAAGATCAGCTGATTCGCAACTGAGTCCCATCTGCAACCTTCAGGTCCCCTTGCTGCGTAAAATAGCGCATTCCTCGTCCTGGGGTGGCGGACTCAGGACACACACGCCTGGGGGAGCCGCTGCCACACGTGGGGTGGCAGGCTCCCGGCGAGTGTGAAGGCCCAGCCGGGGCAGGTCTGCCCCCCGCCACACGCAGCCCACTCTCCCCTGGCAGCACGAGGGCACGTGTCCACATGGAGACCAGGTCATACCACACCTCTGCTTAAAACTGCCAGGCCCCCATCCCCACAGGGAACCCCATCCCTCCGTCCTTGCAGACCCGGCCCCACCGGCGGCAGCTCACCTCTCGGACTTGATCCTGCCCCGGCTCTTCTGCGGCCCCGCCTGCTCCTTCCAGGGCGTGAACGCCCAGTGCCATCTTGCCTCAGGCCTCACCCGAGGCCGGGTCCTCTGCTTGGAGCTTTGTTCCTGCCGCTATTCAAGGCTCTCGGCCTCACTAACTCAGGCCCCAGTTCCCTTGTCACCTCCTCAGGGAGGCCCCCTGTCCACCCAGCCGGTGCCTCCCCACCGCCCGGGCCCCCAGCCCTCATTCGGTGACAGCCTGGGGAAGCCCAGAGAGCATGGGCGGGGGGCAGGAGGGGGGCACCTGCGCCCTGTCAGTCTGGGGCCGAGCCTGCGCATCTGGGAGGCGAGCATTTACCCTCCCTGCCCCAGGCAGGGCCCCGGGTGCCAGCTCAGCTCATTGTGGGGTGTCACCAGGGGTTATTTTCCCTGTCTGTGCTCACTCCTTTGGTACCAAGCAGATCCGCACTACCAATAATTAGCACCTTGACATTTAGCAGCAAGGGATAGAAGTCATCAGTGATTTAGGCCCACCCCGGGCCACCGGCTCCAGAGTCGGGGATGAACGCTGGCAGGTGGGAAGGGCAGGGGCCGCAGAGCCAGGAAAAGCCGCCGCTGTCAGTTGGCCAATGAGGACCTGAGATGAAAGCCCAGCACCCCACCCCCAGCACGGGCTCAGCCCCACCCACCCCCCACAGCCTCCTTTAATCAGCCTCCCCCTGACTGCAGGGCCTCCCACCGCACGGGGCCACGCAGGTGGGGAAGAAAGACCCTGGAGCAGAGCGGTACCAAGTGGAAATTGGCCATAAAAGATTAATTAAAGGGGTGCAGGCTCCAGCCCATCACCCTGTGTGGGCTTTCAGAGACCTTTGCGGTGAGTCACAGAACAGAGCTTCGGTCTTAATTTGCCCCATGTGGCTCGTTGAAGAATGGGAGACAGAGTGCCCACCTCTCCTGCCCCTGGCCACGAGCTCCTCACACCTCATGACGGTGCCAGGGCGGGGGGCGGCGTGGGGTTAAGGGAGCAATGAGGTCTGCACGCGGGCCCGCCAGGTGTCTGCCAGGTGCCAAACAGGTCCTGACGGATTCCTAACAGGTGCCCTAAAGGTACCCACCGGATGCCTGCCAGGTGCTTGCCAGTCACCCATCGGGTGCCCACCAGGTGGTCGCCGGGTGCTTGCCAGGGGCTCGTCGGGGGCTCTGGGCACGCTACCCATCGCCTCCTGGGCCCTAGAACACACAACCTTCTACTCCAGATGTGGTTTTTCTTTCTTTCTTTTTTTTTTTTTTTAAGATTTTATTTATTTATATTTAGAGAGGGGAACGGAAGGAGAAAGAAAGGGAGAGAAACATCAGTGTGTGGTTACCTCTCAAGTGCCCCGCACTGGGGTCCTGGCCCACAACCCAAGCATGTGTGCTGATTGGGAATCGAACCTGCGACCCTTTGGTTCGCAGGCTGGCACTCAATCCGCTGAGCCAGACCAGTCGGGGCCCAGTCGGGGCTCTTGATCACCTACAGCTTAGGTGCCCCTTGGGGGTGTGTGAGAAATGCCATCTGCTTGCACTCTCACTGCTGTCGCTGCCTCATCTTCCCACAGTCCCCCTGCAGCGCTGTGCGTGGGCCTCTCCTGCCATCCCTAGGCTGGGCCTGGTGACCCCCTCCTCAGCCTTCAGCTGGGATCCCCCAGCAAGGATGACCCCCAGAGGGTTTCTCCTGAGCTTGCGGGGCAGCCCCCGGGAGGCCATGGCCCCTGGGAGGGATGCTCCACTCGCCACCAGTCAGGCCCCTTCCTTGCTGAGAGGCGCCCCCGGCCCCACCCCCAAGCTCCACATCAAGCGGCCACTTGGACACCCCTCTACTCTCAGCACCCCCACCCCAGCCACCGTCACCCCAGTTTAGCCTCACTCAGGATACAGTACTGTTGGTGCACCTCTGGCCGAGACCTCATCTTCTTGTGGGGGTCAGGCGTAGGGCCCCGGGCTGAGCGGGTAGCCCCCTACCCCATCCCTGCTGAGATGGTGAACAGGCTCCACCTGCTTGCCAGTCCCAAGGGACGAGGGCGGCTGCCTGGAGCACTGCGCTGAGAGGGTCCCGAGGTGGCCTCTGCTAGGTCAGCCACCCCTGTCGTAGGCCAGGAGTGATGGCCGAGGCCACCCGGGGGCCCAGGCCCCTCTGTCCCTGGGAGGCCTCGGAGTGCGCAGGGCGCCTTGCCATCGTGGGCTCTTCCTGCCCCCTCTCCTGACGCCCCAGGCCCAGGAGCCGGGCGGGGTCCAGAAGCCACCCTGTGAAGTCGCCAGAGTATCCCGCGCTGGTCCCAGCCCCTTGGATGCACCTGAGCCAGCCAGGCCTCCCTCCCCGAGATCTCC
>PVJD01016338.1:0-21370 GCA_004026545.1 Mormoops blainvillei
CTCACTTGAGGTAAAATCTAGGAATGCATAATTTATATTGCTTAATATTTATGACCATCAGGTTGAAGTCCACTACTTGTTATGCACGTATGGTTAAGTAGGTACAGAGCTGAAGGCTTTCCTCTAGAGCTGATTGGAGGGAAGCCAAGCTAGAAACAGCTAAGTAATATTTATTTTTACAACCACAAATACATTGTTGAAAACATTATTTAAAAGTATACTCTATGCAAGAAAAAGAAGCATCAATATATACAGTCTTTGAATATGTATATATACTAATTTGCAATACTGAATAGAATTAAACTGTTCATGTTACTTTTGGCTGTGAATAATGCTAGATTCCAAAATGGCTTACTTGTAATTTACATTTAAGAATTCAAGAAAATATCAGTTTAAAAAAAGAATGGGGGGATATTAATCTATAGCAAATCATTTAAACTAATTTGGAAAATGTTATTATAAAGTTTACTTTTTTTAAGTGCAGATATACTATAGAAAATCAGACAATTGCCATTATAAACAATTAGCATTTATATCTAACTTGCTGTGGTGCTGAAGACAGAATTTAATAAAAGAACAGATTTATTCAAGCTGTTTTTTCTTGGTTGGTCTATTCCTAAGCAAAGCATGGTAGATATCCTAATGTAGTTACATGTAGAATTATTATAAGACATATCAAAGTATATAATTGAAATTGGAAATAAATTGACAAAATTTGGATCAGGTTGAGATGCTGCATTATTTGTATAAATTCGGCTAAGGAACATGTTTTAAAGGATTGTATTTCAAATGCAATGAGCAGACATATATGTTCAAGTGAGATCATGTACTTCATTATCCAAGATATTCATTTATTAAAATTAGTATAGATTATTTTTTCTTTTCATAATAAATGTATAATAAATACATATGAGAAGTAAGATAAAATAGTATTAGTGTTGTTGGGATAATCTAATAAAATTTTAGACTAATGATTAAATAATGGATTTGTTTTGTATTATCAAATTTTATTACACTAAATATTTTTCATAAATTTAGTTATTTTATATGTAATTAAAACCATGAAAAAATCATAATAAACATGCAGTAGGTGAGAAATGATCATGTAACTATTAATGAGGTTAAAGTGACAATAAATAAATTAATATTAATTTTTAAATGTGCCTATTATAATTATGATATTAACTTTTCTGTAGTTGATGACTAATTTTTCTGTTTTATTCACTTCTAAATATTTATTGAATATTACGGATTTTGCTTGGCATTGTTTTTAGTGTTGAGGCAGGAAAAATATAGAAGATATGAGTCTTGCACTCAAGCAGCTTAGAATCTAATAAGGGAGGTAAGACAAGCACATATACGACCACAAATCAGGTATGTACCATTGTATTTCCTCAAACCTAAAACTAAATTATGACACATTTTCCATCATTTGGTGTTTATTGGGAAGAAATGCTGTGGTCAATCACTACTGTTGACCAAGATCACAGGAGGTAGTTAGAAGTGAGTAGTGGTGTATATGCTATGGTTTTGCCAGCTCTGCTAGCAAAGAAATGATGAAAATTGCCTTAAAAAAAGTTTTGGAAGAAAGTTTTAAAAGAGGAGACAATCAGGGATGCAGATATAGAAAGGAAAGCTGTAATGTGATAGAATTCAGTAGCATGGCACCACAGAGTCAGACTTTCCAGGAAGTATAGGTTGCTATCATCGTCAGCTAATCTTTCAGGATAAACACTTGAAAAAGCTGCTCCATCTGCCATTTAGGAAGCAACAATGTGTTTCCGGTGACTGTTAGTTAGGGATCATTTTACCAAGAATAAAACTTGATATGTATAAAGTAAAATTCTGTGTATTAGGTAAAATAGAATCTTTGGTAACTAAATAATAGCTTTAAAAAACTTTGGAAGTTCTAAGAACTGAAGTAATAATTATGTACTTACACATAGTTGCATTTTCAAAAAAGTATTTTATGTCAACTTTTGTCTCATAAATACAAAGGGAGTCAATCAACTCTTCAATCTAATTCCTAAATCTCACAGAAAAAATTGTTTATTTTTTAATAAAAAATTCTAAATGATACAGTTTTAATAAATTGTTTAATTTTTAATAAAAATTCTAAGTGATACAGTTTTAATATTAGGCTACCAGGTGATAAGAGCACACATGTTCCTAGCAATAATACCTGGAATCATCTTAGAAATAATTTTTTTCGTTTATTTATGAATACCATTAAAAACATGTTTTCAAAAAGTATTCACTTAATATTCAAAGCCATCAGCTGCTATATCAGTACTGGTTTGAGGTGATAGTGGGAAAGTGACAGAATCTTCTGTATCAGGGAATACATTTTCCTGAGACTAGTGGTGGGTGATGAGGAGAGGTGAGGAAGTGGGAGCTAATGGACTGAGGTTGAATAGAGTGACTTCTGAGGAATATTCACTTGTTTGTTTATTCCAATCGTTACCTAAATTTCTTTTTTTTCCTGATTTAAAAATTCAATTTTGTTTTATTTTACCATGGGAGGTTGAACAGGTATGTACATGATTTTTTTTTGTAGGTTATTCCATGGTACAGACTTTTTTGACATAATATTGGAAATGAATTTTCTCACTCCATTTGGAGTTGTGTTTGAAATGCACAAATGGTTAACAGCCTGGAGCATGTTGGTACTTTAGGACATCTTCTGTCCTCTATCGGTGTGTTAGTCAGGATTGCAATGTTTGATATTTCCTTGGTCTCCAAAGCTTATCACCTGCGTCGTGAAGAAACAGATTGGTTTGACAAACCCAGGGAGTCTCGTTTGGAAAATGGACATGGTCTGGATCGCAAACTGCCAGAAAGATTGGTCCACTCTAGACCACTCAGTCAACATCAAGAGCAAGTAAGTGTTATATTGAGCAATTTCTTCTAGATTTATACAACTCCTCCAAAAAAATTCACCCTAGAATGGTCTCAACATGCACAGAACTTCTGTCAGTCAATTTAAAGTAGCAGGGATTTTATTTTATCATTCACAACAGACATTGCAGTATAGTTGTGATGCTTCTGCCAGGAAATCTAAGTGATTCACTCATCCAACAGATAAAGCTTGTACATCATACCCAACACTGCTGTACAATGGAAATACATAAAGCTTTTGAAGCACCTACAGACAATTGGGTGAAATAGATTTGGGTACTTTCAATGCTTTCAGTGACACTGTGTTCAGGTGTTATGAGCAGCAAATAAGAGGATGATCAAACCAAGGCATCTGGGGTCAGGGAAGGTTTCACTTGGGGGAAAAAGAAACGTTTAAAGGTCTATTAAATGGGAGTGTTTTATACTTATTTTTGGATTTTTATCATCATCAGAACTTACATAAAGTAGGTGTTTATAGATGGAGAAACTAAAACAGATTAATTTCACGATTAGATAAATATGATTCAAAAATAAACTTATTCACTTTAGAACAAGTGAGGTGATACTTGGATTGAGTTATGAGACACAGAGGAGATCAACGGGTGGATAAATTGAATCCCCCATGTGCCCCTCCCAGATTGGAATACTCACCCCCCCCCCGAGTAAAAACCCACAGATATTTGTTGTGTAACAGTTATTCTTTGTTTTTCTTTATTATTTTTTCTAAACAGAAACTATATGGAAGACAATATATGCCTTGATTACATTTATATGAAGTTCAGAATTTATGCCTTTTTGCATTGATATTTATCATCAAGTGGTCTTTTTACTCATGTACTATATTTTTGTGTAGAGAAAGTGGCAAAATATCATTCTCATTTTATTCACTTCTTTGTATCTCTAAGCATAAAAAAGTAATATTAAACTCTGAGTACCAATAAACCCAGATGATTTTATTTTAAAACTTATGCATAACAAGAATTTAAGCTCATAAAATGCTCTCGAGGCAAGAGTAACAAAACCAAATCGACTAATACAAATACTAATACATCTGCATTTTAAAATATTTTATGTACAACACATATGTGAGACATCTAAAATTTTTCTGAAGTTTTTATTAGACTCCTAATTATATTAACTATAGAAATAAACCAAATCTGCAAATCCATATTATTTTCTTTCAAATACATGTAAGTCTCCATATACATATATATTCATTTATTGGAAATTCACCTCTGCTTTGTGAGTTGAACAGATTACCCGACCCCTTTTATATTTTTGTTAATTTTTCTCAGTCACTTCATCGATAAGTAGTACTAATACCTTTCTCAGGGGGGTTATAAAAGTCAACACTTCATTTCTGTTTGTTTTTTATGGGAAATGGGTCAGTACTTCTTGACCAGTACAAAATGCCTCCACTCAGCACTAATGCCCACACCTTCTGCAATTCTCATGGAACAGCTATACTAGTGCACATTCAGCCCCTCTGAAAGAGCCACTCTTTCTCTTGATTCTGGCTCTTTGAATGTCTAGCTTCCTTTACTTGAATGCTCTCCCTCCTCTGTTCTCTTGGCTAACTCTGCACATCACTTAGGTCTCCATGCAAAAGCCCCATCTTACAAGAAGCTTTCCTTGATACTACTACCACCATCACCTCCCCACAAATGCGGGGCAAGTGTTCTTTCAGTCGTACTGTTTCACAGCTCTGAGCTCCTAGACAGCAGGGAGTCCCTATTCCAGGCACCACAGTATAAACACGGGGCCTAGCCCAGGGCTTCAAATGCCAGAAGAGCACTCTCTATCCCAAATCTAACATAGGTAGTTTTTAAGTGAAGGGAAGGATGAATGTCTGTATTGACAAAGCTGTGTTAACTTGTGTTACTTTTTCATAAATATGAAGGCTCAATTCATGAAAATAATTCCTTTTTGAAATATTTGTAGGGAGAGAAGATGAAGAATCCTTTGTCTGGGAGATATATAGGTGATAGTTCTCTCAATGCAGAATTACCAAAAGACAATGCTATCAGAGATTAACCTCTTGGGGAGACAAATGTGCCACTTGACATTAGTCCTGCCCTCTGGCCTTGCTCCTGCTCTTTCTTATCTGGCAGAAGCAAAACCTACTCTGAAATCCCATCTGCTGGAGAACTCTCAACATTTACCTGCAAAGGTTAGGAAAAAGCCAAGACCCAACTTGCTCATACGTGGGAGACAGATACCTCTTCTTTCTGTAGACACTTAGTCACAATGATCATATTATGGCAGGTTAATGTTTCTGAATTCATGAAGCTCATTGTAGAGTCTCTGAAACTATAGGAGATTCATTAGATTCTCTGAAAGCAACATTTATGGTAATGAAAATGTTTAACATCCTTTCTACTAACATCATCATAGTTACAAATTAAAACACCATTCTGGCAACCTATTAAAACTCTGATGAAAATTTTGAGAAACCTTAATAGTCTTTTAGACTGGGCAATAGATGTTCTATTAGACTATATCCACCTCTCCCTAGAATGCAAAGAAGAGCAAAAGGCAAAATTTTGTCTTCTTAGTTTATTTTTGTTAAATAATACATGAAATTAGAAGATGTTTGAAATAATATCTACCAATTTTAACTAATTATCTACAGTACTAAAAAGTTCAGTTGTATTTAATAGCTATAGATTGCACAATAGCTTTCGATGCACGTTTTAAATTTAGTAAAAAATAAAGATCTTTAGATGCAGATTAGGAGAGGAGGAAGGAGAGGAGATGAGGTTGACAGGAAAGAGAAGAACGAGAAAAGTTGATGTGGTAGAAAGTAAGTAGGGCAGAGGAGAGAAAGTAAGAGAAAATGGAGGGAGAGAGGGAGAGACAGAGAGACAGAAAAAGGGAACAGGAAGCCAGAGAAGACAAAAGAAGGAAAAGTACACTCTTAATTGTTATGAATATAAATGAGGTTTTCAGTGGCTTACGAAGTTAGTACAAGTGTAAATCACCTAGATTGACTGATTATACTAACCATAATATTTTTATAATCTTACAAACAGTAGTTTTATTTTGTAGGATTCATATAATATTCCTAGACTTAACAGGATTCTCTCATTGTTTGGGGAGCGTTTTATATTCATCAGAGATTTGATTAAGCTTATTCTTTCCTGACGAGAATAAAGACTAAAGCCTTTTGTTTAAGCTTGCATTTTTAAATACGTATTTCACTTTTAATATCTAGAATTCTAACAGTTTTGCAGCTGGATTGACACATTAAAACCACATGAGTATTCAAAGGAATCTTCCTACACCAAATGTACATCTCTTTGGTTCCAAAGTCTATTTAATATTTTGGTTTAGTATTCCCACACACTCCTTAAACATATTCTGAAATGGGTAGTATAAAATGTCTCTTTACTAAACTTTCATTTGTAATTTTAGTCAAAAATTTCCTAAGGTGATAAATGTAAGATATTATACTAATAAACTCCCATCAATATTTTCCACTATTTCTATGTTTTATTATTTCACAAACCTCTTTTAAAAGTAAAGTTTCATAAAATCTAAAACACAGTTTGCGTTCACTAATTTATTTCAGAAATCTCCCTTCGCCAGGTAGAAATGGAGATGATGAGGCTTATGATATTTTCATATTCAAGTTTCAATAATGAGAATTGAAATTTCAGACTTGTAACAATAGCTTTAGGTGTTGCTGCTTCTTCCCAAAGGAATGTCAATGGTAAATGAGAAATAACACCATCAGTAACACAACCTTTGAATACAAAGAAACCTCCAGAATGTATGAGAATGAGCAAAGACTTTCTTTATACAAAATTAGTCTCAGCATCAGTGTGCACTGAAACTCCTAATAAAGGTGCTCAGCAAAAGCACAATTTCTCCATAAAACCAAAGCAACATAAATATAAAGTGATCCTACTATAGTGATAGAGATGTGGAATATGAGGGTCGTCTCTGGCATTTTTCCCCTAACACCAGAGCAAAATCTGCAGCTGTCGGATTTCCATTGCATGCCCTGTGTACTGTTATCACTGTTGAATATGTGCTACTGTATTGACAGACATCTTTTAGAACTTGTTGCATGTGCTTATTAATTTCCTAACTACAACAAATCAGTTAGAAAGAGAAATCAGTTGTGACTCTAATGAGCTCAGAAACCAGTAATATTACGAGGGGGACTGAAAAACAGGAATTATCTTCTGGAGGATGGGCCTCTTATAGTACAGGCTTCCCCCACTAGGTGAGTGTTCTAGGAACCCGCCTTTATCAGTGCACCAGCTGGTGTTGTGAGAGGTTGTGCCCAGCTTCAGGGAATTTTTTTTTAAGACTCTTTCAATGTGTTTGCCCATTTCACGATGAGTGATTTAGGAGGGCACCTACCTACACCGCCCTGAGTGTTCAGCAGGTTTTGACCAAACATGGCATGAACCCTGTGCCCCACCCTCCCTGTTCACCCAGTCTCACCCCCGAACAACTGTTTTTCGTTTCCCCGGGTGAAAAAAGTCCTCAAAGGGAAACGTTTTGCCAATGTGGAAGAAGTGAAACAAAAAACAGCAAAAGCACTGAAAGGCATCAAAGTAGATGAGTTTTAAAACTTTTGAGAGGTAGAAAAGTCTCGATAGGTGTATTGCATCAAATGGAGAGGACTTTCAAGGTGGCTGAAGTTTAAACAGGTAAGAATACGTTTTTAAAAATAAATTCCATATTTGGCTCCCCTCTCATATTTTATAATGTAAAATGCTTCAATGGTGATCATTCCTGAAACTTTTATTACATTGTTACTGATAGACTCAGTGTGCTTTTCTAAAAGGTCTAATTCTGCATGTTGCACTTTGTCTTAACATTGATTTTTCACTTTATCACATGTATGTCTTAGATTATACAGATGAATGGGAAGACTGTGCACTACATCTTTCCCCATGCCAGGATAAAAATAACAAGAGACTCTAAGGATCACACAGTTTCAGGTAAAGAAAATCAAATAATCTAGTCCTTTTAATATCAGATATATATATGTGTGTGTATCTGGATTTCAGTTTGGATGACTGATTAAACATAAGAAAACACCACTTTTCTGTTAAAAATGTGTTTTGGAAAATTACAGAATATAATCAGGCTATACATTTGAACATTAAAGACAATACAGTAATGGCATGGTCATTAATATGACAAATTACAAAATGGTGCATGTTTAGATCGTTATTTTCATTAATTACATTTAAAATATGTACATGGCATTATAATGCTCCATAATTATTGCTCTATTGAGTAATATGGTCACTGATCTTGGGACTATAAGACATTCTTATATACGAAGTAAAAAGCAACCTTGTATTCTTCTAAGGAGTAAATTCCTCTACACTTGTCAATTTGAACATTACCAATTATACTGAGTTTTTGTTTGTTGGATTTTTGTCCTTCTATAAACCAAACAATATTATTTAATTTTTAAATGCTTTATTTTGAAATAATGTTGGACTCCAAGAAAATTTAGGACTGCTAGAGAATAGTACACTTAGTTCTTTTACCCGCCCTTTACCCAGTTTTCCTAAGGTTCACATCTAACCACAAGATGACCAAAACCAAGAAGTTAACTTTGATACCATACTATTAAAACACCTACAGACCCTATCTAAATTTTGAGTTTCTTCACTCGCCCACTAACTTTTTTCTTTTTCTGGTCCAGGAGTCAATGCAGATCTCTCATGGCATTCAGTTGTCAAACCACTTTCGCCTCCTCTATTCTGGTAGTTTCTCAGTCTTCCTTTGTCTTCCATGACTTTGATGCTTTTGAATGGAAATAGAATGTTTATATTACAAATAAAAATTCTGTTATTTACATCCAAGACAAAATATAAATTTTATAAACATTAATGGTTTTTAATATATAAGTAGTAACTATATTCTCATTTGAGTATATTCTTTCTGTTTTATTGACACTGTATATCAGGAGAAAATATCCATAATATAAGTTGATATACATGGATATATGTTATAGGTGAAATATCAGCATGGTTCATGTGCTCGAGGGTTTCTGTTTTTGTAGGACTGAGATAACAAAGAACAAAAAAAGAGGTATTTTGGGGGGGGTATTTGCCATTGTTCCTTGCAGATTTTAGATGATAGAGCCTGTGGGTAGAGAACAGGTTTTGCTTTGAGCAATTTTTCTCTCTTTATTTTCATAGAGAGTGAATTGATTAAGAGTGTAATGTTCTTTCCCTTTTAAGATTGGGCAATTTGTCTTCTGCCGGAGACAGATAATTCAACCTTTCATAGTTCTATTGCATGCAGACTGTATTTTAACTACTGATGAAAATTCCAGGGGTGAATCTTAAACTGTTTTTACAGAAAAAATTACTTACTAGAAACTATTTCAGTTCCCTCCAGCTCATAAGACAAAACGACATAATTCCTATAACAGAAATCTTCAAACCATTATTGTCAGTCATTAGGACTCTGTTATATTATATCTATTTTTCTATGTTATTATTTTTATACTACATTAATAATTTCCTCAACCTTATTATATTTTGCCACTCATTATTTTAATTTGATTTATTTTACTACAGTTAGGAAGAAGGTTTTGAAATATAAGGATAACAAAAAATATTGATTTCTTGTAAGTATTGTAGTCCGAAAACTAAATTCACCTTTCTCTAGTATATAGATTTTGCAAAATGAAAAATGAAGATTATTGTTTTGAACAACAAATTTACTAATAGTGTACTATCTATCTCTGTGAATGCCCCTTTTTTCTTTTGATATTTGCCTAAAATAATAATACAAATATCTTCCATTATATTTATCTTTCATTGATTAGCATAGGGTAAATACATTTTTCATGTGTCCTTAGGTCACATAAACCCAAGTTTTTGAAATAATTTGCATCGTTTTCAAGTAAAGCTTCAGTACTTTAAGGGTATTTAAATACATGCATATGCAAGGCTAGAGCCTGAAATGACAGTCTCTGACAAAGAGTTTCTAGAAGTTCTAAGCTATTGACAAGGAAACCCTGGCACAGAGCATTCATGCTCCTGGCTAATCTGATTAATTTACTTCTCAACCAAAAGCCTAGTTGAAATGACTAAATATTTGGTTATATTAAGGATTTACCATTACATTATTTTTTGCTATGGGTACCATTTTATATTAATATTTTAATAAAAATTAAGAGGATATCACTTAGCGGTACATACTAAAATATTTAAAGATGAAACAATAGCTTGCCTGGGATTTGCTTCAAAATGAGCTGTATGGAGGATGGTGGAGACATAGATTAAACAATGCTGATCATGATTTGATAAATGTTGGACCTGGGAAATTGACTGGGTTTTATTATTGTCTTGTCTCTACTATTTTATATGTATAAAATTTTCCATAGTAAAACAAATTTAATTTCTGTTTGTTTCTCATGTTTAGAGACATGAGAAACTTGTCCAGTTGTTTTATCAATAGTGAAAAAGCTACCTAAGCCAATAACTTAACTGCCTTTGTAAAACAAGATAAGGCTGTAAGCAATGAAGGAGTGAAGAATAAAATGTATAATTATACTACTATATTTATCTGGGTGATCACTTAAGAAGTTATATAATGTCAAATCACAGGGTTATACACCTGAAATAATATAATATTGTATGTCAAGTATAATTAAAAAATTTTAAAATTATTTAAAAATAAAATAAAATATAGTATAATTGCTCTCCCAAACAGAGAAGGAAATGGTCATTAGTGAATTTTGATTATATAAATCCATCGAAAGTAGAAATACTGTGTATCTTACATAATATTTTAATAAACTATTCTAATTGGATACAGCATTAAAGCATTTCACAAGAATTATATAAAATTATCATACCTCATAAAAAAAGGAAAACATTTTTATTTGTTGGAACCAAAAATAATTTTTAACATATGTGACTGAAATGGAAAAATTATTTTTATTGTTCTCCTCTGTGCTTCTTAAAGTATGAGCAAGGAACCTTCATCGTTCCCAGGATTTTCACAGAGGATCCACAAGGTCAAAACTATTTTCATAGTAAGGCTAAGGCAACATTTTCCTTTTGCACTCTCATTTGCTTGTGAATATATAGTTTTTCAAAAACAACACACTGTCTACAGAGTAGATATGAGAACTAAGCTGTCATATTGAGCTCAAAATTAAGCAGATTTCCCATAATATAAGACAATGCCACCCTTCTCATGTTTTAGTTTTGAAATCATTTATATTTAAAATGTGATTTATTTAAACATGGAATGAGTTTATTATTATTTTAATTCATTATTAATTTTTAAATTTTTAAACTTATAATACAGAATATATATGTAGCTGTAAATTACATAAACAAAAGCTCTTTGAGGTCCTCAGTACTGCAGGGAAAAGCAGTGGTGGGAAAAAGGAGACAACTTTATTTGAACAACAATAAAAAAAAGTATAAATGACTTCTTGAAACCAAAATGTTTGAGAATCACTGCTCTAAGGATATTTGTAAGAGAAGGTTTACAAGTTATAAGCAAGCTCTTCTTTTCTCAATAATAACTTATACAACCTAAATTATTTCATAACATTTTTGTAGTTCATTGGATGCATTTTAAATTTTTTATTCATTAATATGTATTCATTGAGTGCCCTTGGTGTGGCTTCACATTGTGTTGATCACTGGATTAATAGAATGAATACGGCAAACCCCTTCTCTGAAACTTACTCAATTCAGTAGAAGAATATGAAATGTCAGTAACTATTAAAGTAAAATTTTAGGAACTGAGAGAAAGTGAAGGAATTGATGAAACTTTGTTGTTCATAGCCATACATAAGGATGTGTAAGTGTGTACCCATATACACAAATGCATCTTTACTTACATTTTTGTAATGCATGTGGACACAAATACATATTTAAATTTTCTATTAATTGGTGCATAAATTTTAGATAATACATCCTTTAACTGTAAACTTCAAAACTATGGTTATAGATGCTGATCAACAACTGTACAATGTTTTTGTTTTTTTTATTTATTTTTTATTTTTTAGAGAGAGGGGAAGGGAAGGAGAAAGAGAGAGAGAGAAGCATCCATGTATGAGAGAAACATGGATAGGCTGCCTCCCACACACCCCCAGTGGGGGACCTGGCCCACAACGGAGGCATGTGCCCTGACTAGGAATCAAACCAGTGACCCTTCAGCTCGCAGGTCAGCACTCAATTCACTAAGCCACTCCAGCCAGGGCTGTACAATGGTTTTGAAAGTCTTTATTCAACCAAGAACAAGGCAGCAAAATGGAGAGTATAGGTAATAAGTTTTAGTATCAGAAAGATCTGAGTTGGAATTCAGCTCTGTCGCTTACTTAAATTTTGAGAATATGTTTGCCCTATAAGATCAGTAAGGCCAGCTCTATATTTCTCACATAATTGCAAGTGAGAATACATAGTACAAAGTCTTATACTTACTATATACCTAACAAATATTATTTCCCTATCTCTTAGAAATTATCAGAAAAAAATGTAATGCTTAAGAAATGAGTCTCTTTTACTTAGAACTCTATCTTATGCCTCTAGAAACACAGCTGTTTCAAACAAGCCAAAAAATTCTTTTGATTTTGAAAAAGATACTGCTTCTGTATAGTTCCATAATGGACTGGCTACATCTGCAAGGCTAGAAAAACTAATTAGCAAGTGTAATAGTGAAGAACATTAAGAATATTTAGCTTCAGCCCCAGTTGGTATAGCTCAGTGGACCCAGCTGGTATAGCTCAGTGGATTGAGCACTGGCCTGCAAACCAAAGGGTCACTGGTTCGATTCCCCAGTTAGGGCACATGCCTGGGTTGCGGGCCAGGTACCTAGAAGGGGGCACATGAGAGGCAACCACACATTGATGTTTCTCTCCCTCTCTTTCTCCCTCCCTTCCCCTCTGTCTAAAAATAAATAAATAAAATATTTTAAAAAAATGTTTAGCTTCAAAAGGTAGGAATGTCTTCTATGGAAATAGTGACTGATTTTCTATTCCTCAGTAGTTCACTGTCTTATTGAGCTTTTAGGAACAGGAGACAAATGTAACAGGTCTCATTGGATCTGAGTCAGTAGCAATACCATCTGGGTAGCTCTTTTTATTATTGTTTTAACATCCATAATGAGGTATAGTGTCCATATCATAAATGTACATATCAATGACTTTTAGTAAATTTATGAAGTTGCACTACTGTCACCACAGTCTAAAATGCTGTTTTAGAACATTCCAATCATTACAAAGTTCCCTTGAGCCTGCTAGCAGTATCAGCTTCCAACACTGCTTGTTCAACCACAGGTGAGATTTAGTTTCTGTCTCTAAGTTTGCCTTTTTTGGTCAGTTCATGTAAATTTAATCACACAGTATGCAGTTTCGACACCTGGTTCCTTTCACTTACCATAACTTTCGAGGTTTATTTATTTTGTAGCATGTAGCAGTAGTTTGCTCTTTTTATTAAGTAATAGTACATTGTTAGGATATTCTACATTTAGTTATCCATTGGATTTTTCTGTTTTTAAAATCTGCATTCACATTTTAGTTCAGTTGTATAATATTTTTGCATGGTTTTCTAGAAGTAGAATTGTATGGTAAGTTCTTTTTAACTATTTAAGAAGTGTCAAATTCCAGTCAAGATGGAATTGTAGGTAAATACAGCTTACCTCCTTTCACAACCACAGCAAAAATTACAACTAAACTGCAAAACAACTATCACCCAGAATCATCAGAAAATTGAACTGTGTGGAAGTATGAAAACCAAGAAATTAAAGAAGTCACTTTTATCCAAATGGGTAGGAGGGGAGGAGATGCAGAATGGGCAGAACCACACCCATGTGTGGTATACTAAAATCAGGAGGGGTACCTCAGGAGTAAGCGATCCCAGCCCCACACCAGACAATGTAACCCGGGGTTCCAGTGCCGGGGAAGTAAGTCCCCATAACTTCTGGCTGTAAAAGCCAGTGGGGGTTGTGGTGGTGGATGGAACTGCAGGATTCTCAGGCATCTCCTCTTAAAGGGCCTACAACGGACTTGGGATTTACACAGACTTATTCCCTCTGGGCTCCAGCACTGGGGCATCAGTGGGAAGGGCACCAGTGGCATACGGGGAGAAACAGGGAGAAGCTGAGGTGTCTGGCATCAAGGTGAGTGCCAGGGGACAGGTTCCTTCCAGATAAAACCCCAGAGGCCAGGCAGTGGCTATTGTCCCTTTTTTGAGCCCTTCTACACACAGAACCACAGAGCTGTGACACCATAACTGAAACTCCATCAACTTGGTTCACATAGGTTGTCCAGCCCTGGTGATTACCTAAGGCTCCACCCCATCTAACTGAGAGGTGTGTTTTTCTATAATAGGTCATACTATTAAGACAGGGAATCAAAGCAGGTCTACCCAATACATAGAAATAAACACAGAGAGGCTGCCAAATTGAGGAGACAAAGAAATATGGCCCAAATGGAAGAACAGTACAAAACTCCAGAAAAAGCTAAACAAAAATGGAGATAAGCAGTCTATCAGAGACAGAGTTTAAAACACTGGTTATTAGAATGCTCAAGGAAGCCATTGGGTACGTCAACAGCAAAAAAAGACTGTGGCGGAAATGAAGACTACGTTAAGTGAAATAAAGAAAAATTTACAGGGAATCAACAGTAAAGCAGATGAAGCAAAGAATCAAATCAATGATTTGGAAAATAAGGGAGAAAAAAAACCATTCAATCAGAACAACAAGAAAAAAAGAAGCTAAAACAACAACAACAACAAAATAAAAAACAAGGATAGTGTAAGGAGCCTCTAGGACAACTTCAAATGTACTAACATCTGAATCATAAGGATATCAGAAGGAGAAGAAGAAAAGCAAGAAATCGAAAACTTATTTGAAAAAATAATGAAAGAAAACTTCCCTAATTTGGTGAAGGAAATAGACGTATAAGCCCAGGAGGCACAGAGAGTTCCAAACAAGATGGATGTAAAGAGGACCACACCAAGACATATAATAATTAAAATGTCAAAGCATAAAGATAAAGAGAATCTTAAAAGCAGCAAGAAAAAAGCAGATACAAAGGAGTTCCTATAAGACTGTTAGATGATTTCTCGAAATAAACTTTGCAGGCTGCAAGGGACTGGTAAGAAGTATTAAAAGTGATGTAAAGAAAGGACATACAACCTAGATTATCCAGCAAAGCTATCATTTAGAATCAAAGGGCAGAGAAGGTAAAGCTAAAGGAGTTCATCATCACCATGCCATTATTATATGAAATATTACAGGGACTTATTTAAGAAAAAGAAGATCAAAACTATGAACATTAAAAAAGAAATTCTGATACATGCTACAACATGGATGCACCATGAAGACATTATATGCTAAGCGGAAAAAAACCAATCATAAAGGAACAAACAGTATATGATTCCACTTATATGAGGTACCTAGAAGAATCAAATTCATAGAGAAAGAAAATAGAATGGTGGTCTCCAGAGGCTGGGGGTGGAGAGGGAAATGGGGAGTTAGTGTTTACTGTATAGAGTGTCAGTTTTGCAAGATGAATAGAATTCAGGAGATCAGTTGTACAACAATGAGAATGTACTCAACACTACCGAACTATACATTTAAAAATTGTTAAGAAGGGAAATTTTATGTTATATATGCTTTACTACAATTAAGAATAATAATAACACTGTCTTTGCCAATGAAAAAATGGCAGAAATTCACAGCTATCAACAATTGAATCTAAAATAGCAAACTAAGCAAACAGGCAGAACAGAAACAGAATCATAGATATAGAGATCATTTGGAAGGTTTTCAGTTGGGAGAGGAAGAGGAGAATGGAGAAAAATGTGCAGGGATTAAGAAGTACAAATTGGTAGGTACAGAATAGACAGGGGGATGTTAAGAACAGTATAGGAAATGGAGTAGCCAAAGAACTTATCTGCACGACCCATAGACATGAACTAATGGGGGTATTGCCAGAGGGAATGGGGGGATAAAGGGTGGAGGCGGACAACAGGAGAAAAATTGGTACAAATATAATAGCATAATCAATAACATATATTTAAAAAACTATGTCTTAGGGTTTCACTTTCTCCATGTCACTGCCAATACTTGGTAATATCTGTGTTTTGGGGTGGGTATGGTTATATCTTGTTATTCTAACACATTTTCCTAATAACTTATAAAGAACATATTTCAAGGTGGATAGAGGCAATGCGTATATCTTCGTTGGTGAAATGTCTATTCAGATCTTTTGCCCATTACTTATTTGTCTTCATAATGAGTCGTAAAGCTTTATATGTTTTGGATATATATCCTTGACAAGATATATGATGCATACATATTTTCTTCAAGTCATCTTGTCTTTTTATTTTCTTAAAGCTGTATTTATAGGAAAGGTTTTGCATTTTAGTGGAATCCATTTAATTGATATTTTTATAGACCTTGTTGCTCTTAATAGCATATTAAGAACAATACCAAGGTTACACAGATTTTCTCTTATTTTTTATATCAGAACTTTTACACATTTAGGTCTATGACCTATATTTTGTTGGCTATTGTATATGCTATGAGGCATGGTTCAAGTTCATTTTTTGAACCACAAATGGAAATCCATTTTTGTAAGCACCTTTTGTTAAAAACAAAAAAATTACCCATTGAATTATCTTGGCATCTTTGTCAAAATCAGTCTACCATTAACACCAGTATTTCTGGATTCTCAGTTCTGTTTTGTTTGACTATATGCCTAATTTATTTCACCAATACTACATTCACTGACTATAGTTTTATATTATCTTTTGAAATCTGGTAGTATAAGTTCTCCAACTTTATTTTTCAAAATAATTTTGATTCTTTTAGATCCTTTTACTTTTCATAAAATTTTAGTATTATTGTGCTAGGATTATGATAGGGGCTTCATTGAAATTATAGGTCAATTTGGAGAGAATTACAATTTTAACAACATAGAGTTTTCCAGTCCATGAACATAGATGTAATTTCTTTTAGTAAGGTTTTAGTTTTCAAACTACAGGACTACCATTCTTTTCTTTCTTTCCTTTTTTTTTTATTAAATGTTTTCCAAAATATTTTATTTTTTGGATGCTATTGTGATTAGAATTGTTTTTTCTTCAATTTCAGTATCGGATTATTCATTTTCATTTCATGGAAATACAATTACTGCAATTGATTTTTGTATATTGACCTAGCTTAAAATCTTGCTAATGTTGTTTTTAGGTCTAATAGTTTTTTTTTTTGTAAAATTCTTAGGATTTTTTTTACATGCAATATTATGTCATCTGCAAATAAAGACAAATTTTTCCCATTCAAATGGGAATAAGTTTAATTTTTTTTTCCTTGCTAAAACTTGCTGTACCATGTTGAGCAGAGTAGTAAGAGCAGGCATCCTGGTTTGGATCTTAAAGGATTTTGGTGACTAGTTTGTGACCACAATGCAGGGACTCTGCTATAACCCAGCTACTGGATTCTTTCCTCGCTTTACCTTTTTCAACACTCACTGGAAGGGTTTTTTGGTCTAAAAATTTAAAAAGCAGAGAAGAGTTCAATTACAGTTTTTAAAGTCAACAACAGTTAGTCAGGCACTCCACTCTTCTAATCAGTGGAAAACTCAAACACTGGCAATATGTGAAAGCCTTGGGTGAATTATATTTTCATATATGGAAGATAAAAGGATATTTACATACATACAAGCATACCTACATACACAGCAAGAGAACCCTCATACTGACTGTGGGTAAATTTTTTAATGGGAAGTTACGTTTGTGATATAACCTTATTTACATAAATTCATCATTCATTATATTGCCCCAATATGCAACCAAAGAAATTATATATGAAAAATCCTAAGAAAAGATGAAAATCTTAATATGTTAGGGACCTAAGATATAAAAATAATTTTATTGTTTGCTTTGCATATACAAGTTTTCTATTTGCTTCTGAAATAGAGAGTATAACCATTTCCATCAAATAATGATATCATCCTTTCTTTTCTTACTTGTGTTTACAATGAAAAGCCACAAACTTTGAATAGAGATGATTTAGAGATCATTTCTATATCAGTATTCAGACTTGAACCTTCTAGATGGTAACAATAGTTTTATAAGTCTTATCCAATATTTCTCAAAGTTATAAGTTTATGATTAGCAGATTAGTTAAAAAAAAACACCTCATGTTCCACCTCAATAAAAGTACTGAAAACACAATTTAGCCACCCTCTCTGTTAAAACAGCTGTAAAATGTTTCAAATAATATAAGATTACAGAAAGGAGATTTACAATAAAAATTATTTTTCACTAAAATTAAGTAGATATTTAGTATTGATATAGATTCAACCATATACTAGATACAAGTCAGATACAGCAAAAGCCTACGCAAGTACTCTGCTTCAAAGAATTTACAAGTCACTTGAAGAAGTAGAACTAATCTATATAAAACAATGAATACTAAAAACTGTATGTTGAAAATTTAAAATTTGCAACATGTATAAGTACATATATGTAATCTCTTCATTTCTACAAAGAATTTTATGAGTGGGGTAGAAAACACCTCTTCCCCCATTTTCTCATGAAGATTTTAATTTCTCTGTTTCCTCTTAGTGATATCAAAAGCAAACCTCCCACCTGGCTCTCAGCCACCAGCAGCTCATGTACATCATTCTCAACCCTTTCTGTATGTATATATACATAAAATGTGCGTGTGTGTGTGTGTGCGTGAAGATGGATGGATGGATGGATGGATGGATGGGTAGATCCTTTGTAAAATATAGTACTTGTGAAAAGTAAACAGATAAAAATGAAAACCATCATAATTTTACAATTTATATTTTCTTCTTCTCCTTCCTGTTTTCTTTATACCCATTTATACACACACTAAAAGTTGATGATATTGCAATGTAGTTTACATACATATTTTTAATATAGTATATATTGCCTGGTAAAGTCATTTTCCCATTACATCAAAAATGCTTTACAAACATATGTTTAATGACTAGTTTTTTATTATATTCTGTAGATATTGACTTCAGCCATTCCTCCATTGTTGGGCATTACTCTGTCTTCTCCTTTTGACTACTGTAAACAATGTCACAATGAAAAATGCTTCCACAGTATTAGATATTTCCTTAAAATGTGTTCCAAGAAGTAAAATTACTGAGTAAAAAAGGAAGAGGTATTTTTGATGTTTCCTTATCAAATTTCCTACCAGACGAGTTCTACCAATTTGCATTCCCAGTTAAAGAATGTAGTTTTTCATGTGCTATTCACTTGAGGAATTTAAGTGACTATAAATTGATACAAACTTAAGAAGTATTTTTATTACTTCAGAATATTTTTAACTTAATTCAAATCCATATTTTAAAAACAGCAGTTTCTCCTTCAATTAAAAGCTACATTTGAATAACATTTACTATCAGGTTGATATTTTATCCTATATTTAATAGCTTAATTGCCTCCTATTCACTTGGACAATGACAGAGAGATTCTTATCCAAGAGCATGGTGATGGCCAAGCACAACACCTGACACTCGAGAGACAAGATCAACAGCAGTTTATTAGTCACATTTATTCAGCAGGCAGGAAACTGAAACCTTCTACTCAAGGATAAGCAAGAACTGTACCTGATCCCCTTGATAAGGAGAGTTGTTCAAATAGGGGATCTTGTTCACCAGCTTGGGGAGGAGATCTTATGGTGAGGTCATTCAAGGCCCTCCTGATACCTCTAGTTAATGAGGTAGCACATAATATTTAGTCTTGATTTTAGGCTTTAGACCATAGTTTGACATTTATTTAATATGCAGGAGCATGGAGTATTGTTTTACTTGGGAGTTTTTTGTTTTGTTTTGTTTTCACAGAGTACGTAAAAGGGACTGAAATTGGGACCAAATTTAGGACCAGATCATGGTGTACTAGGTAGACAAAGAGTCTCAGTTTGATTTGATTGGCAGGATAGGCATCATTGAAATCATGGAAAATAGAGCATCCTTTTTGAGGCTTTTTAAAAATTGTTTGCTTCAAAGTTGAATTCTGAAAGTAGCTTAAGTATAAAGAAACCTGTACACCAGTTTTTCAAAGTAAGTTTTCTTTTTTATTTTATTTTTTGCTTGAGACTGCATTGCTATCCTCAAATGTGGTACAGCAAATACAGAGGAACTGAAGCAAAAATGTGGTGAGCTACTCCATATGGTTTAGTTAAAAACCTGCTTAATGCCCCTCCATCATTTATGTGAATATTTCATGAAGAAATTTTTTCATCGGGCCAAGCCTTAGTATAGAAAGTTAAAACAATTATGTCATCTCTTCTGCTTCTTGTGGAAGACCAAGAGAAAGAGTATTTGTCACCTCGAGAGCATATTTTCCATTCTAACCACTGGGACATCTGGGGAGCTGAACAGATCCCACAGACTGGGTCCTAACACTGAAATTCTGCTCTCTCCATTCAGGATGACTTTTCCTCTTTTATTTCTATTTTAACAGTGTAATTATATGTGATACAATTTTCGTTGTAGGCCTCTCAAATTAATTTTAGAAATAAACTAAGTATAAAGCTATTGAAATATAATAAGGTTCTGGTTGAATCAGAATTTTAGGTTTAACCTAAAATCACAATTTCTTCCTGATGAGTTTTAATGAAAGCTTGCATTTATTACCTCAGTAATAGAGAAAGCGTTTACTGTCAGAACTAGTTCTAGGTTAACGTCATAACTATTGTGGACTTCTGTCAGGATAAATACTCTTGCACAGTTGTGTTCCTGCTAAGGAGGTGACATTAAGGAAGTGCAGTTGTTTCTAACTGCATAGGTTAGCACATTTTTCTATTCACATTTAATAAAAGAAAATGATAGGAATTAATTGATTCTGTGAGGAGAAGATCAAAACATTCAAGATGATTAATTTATAGGAAAGGAAGATGAGTATTAATATTAATGTGAAATTTAAAGGTATAAATATAAAATGTATATGAATTGGCTATGGGAAAATGGGCAATAAGAAATGAGATTCAATAAAGAATAAGGGTTTATATTGATCTTCTAGAATATTTTCTTTACAATGAGAACATGGAGCTAATATATATAGGAAGAATGAAGATGTTCGGGTCAAGAAAAAAAAAAGTGCTCTTAGCTTTTTTACATGCTAGACAACCTATGCAATTTTCTAACCTTCCTTAGTTTCAGCCCTTCTGTCCAGATATGGTATGGATAGTACCTAACATGAAAAGTTAGAGAGAAAAATGTTTTAAATAGTATAAGACACATAGAAGTAATTCTTGAAAGTTCTTGAAGAGATTGGGAAAGTAAAGTAATATATTAAATGTAAAATAATATTGGCACAAGGTACAGAAACCAAATAGGATTCATCAATTCAAAGTCATATATTTTGTGAGATTAAGCAATTAAAAGTTCAATAAATCTGATATAATAAAAAATTAAATGAACATTAAAGTAGCCCTCTTTTTGTTTAAAGTATAATTTCAATGGACTGTTCAAATATTC